>APFE030465148.1:328981-361882 GCA_000404065.3 Pinus taeda | reverse complement strand
CCATTATGGAATACTAATGTGTTAGGGCAGCCATGTCAATCTCAATATAACCACCAGCAATTTTGTCTACAAGCTTGGCATGGTTCACTTTATTATTGCATGACTACTCTCCCTCATCTTGTAGCACAAAAACATTCACCATATTCTCCACCAGCTTTTTTGCAACATCCTGCTTGCATATCATATTCATCCACTCAACCCAATCAACCACATCATCACAATGCTCCATTCTTTACACATTTTCCTGCTCAACTAATTCCACACCCTCACCACAATAAAACAGTACAACATGCTTACAATGTTGAACTGCCAAATTTACCCACCCTTCTCACCCATTCTATCTCACATGTGTTATTAGAGAAAACTTACAATGAGATTCAGAATGTTTCAAATGCAAAAATTGTAGAAGCTATGGAAGAAAATGAGGTTTATTTTACTATGCATCAACAAGCTATTTTAAAATCTCAAGAACTTCATGATATGATGGCTATGCGAAATCAAAAAAGTAAAATATACATTGAAGATTGGTTTCAATCCATGACTTGTTCGCAACATTGCTCTATGCTTCAACAATTTTTGATACCATTTTTTCAAGGGAAGTTGGCTTCTCATACCCTAATTTTCATCAATATGCATCTTTCAAATTTGGGTACGTGCATACATGAAGCCCTATTGCAAAGATGGCTCCACTGGAAGTACTCATATACGTAGTCATATTTATTTTTCAAATCAAAATAAGTTAGTGTAAAAAATAAAATAAATAAGGGAATAAATAAATGCATTTTGTTTTTTTAATGTAAAACTAGTTTTTTTGTTGCAACATGCCATGCAAGTCAACATTAGTGATAATTTTTTTTATTCATTTGTGTATGTAGATTATTTATAATAGAAATAACAATTCTACAAACACTTATATTAATTTTTATCATCAATATGAAAAAATACTTGAATATAATTTTTCTTTGGCTTGCGGGCTTGATGGAATTTCTAGAAAAATAGTCGGGACAGTCATGTTTTGAGGGACCAAAAGTGAATATTTTTAAAACCTTCTTCTATCCTAAGTAGGCCTTGATTTCTACTTTCCAACTCAATTTGAATCACTCAATTTGGATTTGAAACGAAAAAGTTAGAATCAAAACATTGACCGGATGTCTAGCGGGCAGCGCAGGAACAGAGTTGGGACAATCAGTTTTTGGAAGCCTAAATGAATGAATTATTAAAACCTGTTTCTATTATAAGCAGCCCTTGATTTCTACTTTCCAACTAAATTTGAATCACTCAATTTGGATTTGAAACGAAAAAGTTAGAACCAAAACATTGACCGGATGTCTGGCGGGAAGCTCAGGAACAGAGTTGGAACAGTTCGTTTTTCAAGGCCTAAATGAATGAATTTTTAAAACTTGTTTCTATGTGATATTACCCTATGAATCTAGTTTACAATACAATTGGAATCACTCATTTTCGATATCGTATGGGGAAGTTATGATCACAATACTGACTATCTATCATAAATCAGCACCCTTAAAACTATGTCTTTCTAGTTGTTCCTTACAGTATTTGACCTATCAATTCTTCTTCTCTTCAAAACCTGTTTCTATTGGAAATACATAAATGAATATAATTTCATTTCCAGTTTGAATCACTCGAATCCGACATCAAATGAAAAATTTATGCTTGAAATATCAATTGTTGGTCTAAGCCGGGTAATCGAAAATGACTATGTTATGCAGGTTGTTCTAACTAAAATTGACATATCATATCATTGAATTTTTAAAACCTATTGCTACTGGAGATAAAACTTTGAATTAGCTCTCATTTGGCTTTGGAATCACTCAATTTATATGAAAAACAAAGAAGTTGTGATTAAAACACTGCAAGTTAGCATGATTGGCCACTGCTCTCCCGCAGGTGACAAATAAATTTTACTTCGTTATTTTCTCCGTGGATTTGTTCTACAGAGTAACTACTTGTTAGTTTTTTTGCATAATTTTTGGATTAAGGGAGCCTGCGCACCTCTCTTTCTCCATGATTTAATGTTTTATTGCAGGTAGATACTCGTTTTTTTGCAGGTCCTAGGAGAAAAAGAAGGTCAATTTATGGGCGAGTGATTCTTGAAAGAAATTTTAATGAAACAAAGGAATTTTATCCAACTCATTACCCAAAAGGATTCATAATAGAATAAATGAAGAATTGATTTCCATTTGAAGATTCCTGTCATGTCTTTGCTGCCAAAACATTTTTCGAATAGATCATATTTTTGACATAACATCATAGCAGTTGTAACTCAATTTATTTGTTTACATACTTATTTTTGTTGGTTCTTTTCTAATTTCTCTTATATCTTGTGTTTCAGGTGTTGCTTCATTCAAAGTGCAACTCATCCTCAGCATCAATGCAGTGAACAACTAATTCATTCTTTGCGTGCCTACATTTTATGGTTTTGCTTTTTGCTGTTCCTTTTCTGAAGGGACAGCATTTGTGTGCATTTTTGTCGTTCCTGCCGTTTCTTTTTCAAAGGGACATCATTTTTGTTTTGCTATTTATTTTCTAAAGGAATAACACTTTTTGGTTCAGCCATTCATTTTGCTGTTCCTTTTTCACGGTTCATTTTGCTGTTCCTTTTCGAAATGGAACAGCTGTTGTTCCTTTTCAAAATGGAACAACACTTTTGCACTTTCACGTTTTGTTGTTCCTTTTCGGAATGGAACAACATTTCTGCACTTTCACATTTTGCTGTTCCTTTTCGAAATGGAACAGCTGCTGTTCCTTTTCGAAATGGAACAACACTTTTGCACTTTCACATTTTGCTGTTCCTTTTCGAAATGGAACAACTGTTGTTCCTTTTCAGAATGGAACAACACTTCTGCACTTTCACATTTTGCTGTTCCTTTTCGAAATGGAACAACACTTTTGCACTTTCACGTTTTGCTGTTCCTTTTCAAAATGGAACAACACTTTTGCACTTTCACATTTTGCTGTTCCTTTTTGAAATAGAACAACTGCTATTCCTTTTCGAAATGGAACAACACTTTTGCAGTTTCACGTTTTGCTGTTCCTTTTCGAGATGGAACAACACTTCTACACTTTCATGTTTTTCTGTTCCTTTTCGAAATGGAACAACACTTATACACTTTCACGTTTTGCTGTTCCTTTTCGAAATGGAACGACACTTGCATTTTTTGTTCCTTTTCTAAAGGAACGACACTTTTAATTTTTGCTGTTCTTTTTTCCAAAGGAACGACATTTGCATTTTCACGTTTTTTGTGTGTATTTTTTCTTTTTGGTATGCATTTTCTTTGCTGTTCCCTACACATAACACCACTTTCTTTTTGAGTGTTTTTGCTGTTCCTTCAAAAAAGCAACACCTTGGGAGTATTTTTAAGAGCAACCCTTTATTCCTTTTGTGGCATTATTCCTAGTTCATCTCAACCACATTTTACTGATTCTCTTTTATGGTATGAAGTACACTATTTTTATGAGGACAAGAATGATGGATTCTATTGAAGAAAGTTAATATCATTTACGTTATGATATTTAACAGGACAGCTCCTTGATGATAGTTTATTTTCAAAAGAACACAATTATTTATATACTACTTTACTGCATTGTTTTCTACTGTACATGATACTGATTGATTATCTTAATACCATGCTGGTTCCACCATTCCTGGTTATAATCTTTTCTATCTATAATAAATGAGATTATGGTATATTTTTCTATTGACATGTTCAAACTTCTTCCACCATCCCTGCTCTTAAGGAGTACTGAGCCTCCCTCTTTTTATCATAAAAATGTGTAATAACAACAAAATTTTGTCCGCAGATGGAGGATAGGGGGTCTCATTACGAGCCAACCTACCATGTTCATAAGGCTGTAACAAAGTGACATTCCCATTATGACCACCACACCAGGGTTATGATCCATTGGATAGCCAAATTATCCTTGGAACATGATGTCTCATCACGAGCCGGCCTGATCATTTTTGCTACATCCCAGTGAATGGCAGTGTGGTTATCTGGTTACCACGTCAGCACACTGATCTCTTATGTAGAATAGCACTGAAACTCTCTAGTTATAAATTGAGGATCCTGGCTCATATGGGTTAAAAAGCAACCATGCCGAGGCTATGGATGCCTGCTGGTAGCAGCGGCTCTGCTTATGGTATTGGAGTTATATATTTTCGTCAATTATTATTATAATACCCTTTTCTTATTTTCTTTTTATCAGAGAAGTTATTTCCTTAACCTTTTCCCTGTTTTGAACCTTTATGCATGAGAAATTGTTTTACGATCAATCACATCATTTTCAGCTAGAATACCGTCAGCAAAGCATCTTTTTAACATATTGTTGTCCATTTTCGTTTTGCATAAACTATCATCAATCAAAAGGGTCCTATGTTTTATTCATAACTATCTTTATACACTTTGCTCTCATTATAACCATAACCCTCACCATCCTATCATTGATATGTGTACTCTGCTTCATTTACTATTGTATTGTTCATTCCCTTGCCTTGCCGTCAGCACAACACCTTTCATATGCTTTATGGTCATGGGATCCCTTTTCCAATTGGAGGGGGGAATGTATGCATTATGGGATTGCATGTGATATGATTACTACACTCTGCCATACCTTGTTGATTTGACAACATATTAGTATTGCATGTATACATAAGTTTTTCTCATTGAAATTTTTGCATGCATCTTATCTGTTGCTATTCAAAGCTAACACTATGGATTCAAAAACATTGTATGCAAAATAGTGCTTTGTTTACAGGAGAACAACAAGTATGGGCATAATTCTATTCGTAGCATGACCACACTATTGCAATTAACAAAAGCGGCTCGAGCAACTTGCGAACATGAACCATTCTTCAGACATTATGTGCTTACGTGGATTCCACCTTTTGCATCACTTTCAGCACCAACTTTGCCTACATCAACTTCAACAACTGTCAATATATATATGTCATTCCACATTTTTCTTTTGGAGGTAAAACTTGAGGTAAAATAGCATAATTTTCTGATTTATTACGAATTTAGGAGAATTTAATGAAAATCCATTTTGAGCATTATTTACCATCCTTCATTTCATAGTTTTTACCACTTCCCATTTTTCAGTGGCATATCATCTTTCGGTTTGGGGGAGTGTCGCTTTTATTCATTTTTTTTTATGACCATTCATCCATTTATATTCTTATTCATTCTCAACACCTCCTTTATTCCATGTTGTTTTACACCAAGCATAGAATTCAACAGATAGTAGCAACCACCTCTATTTGTTTTCTAGCATCACATGAGGGCATGCTAATTTTTCAAAGAGGGGGAGGAATTTCTACGCATGATGGATGTTTTCTATTTTCTTTCTCATTTAAGGCATACAATTTCAGTGTAGAAATTGATTTTCATAATATTTTTAAAACTATGAACTCAATTCTTGTGATCTCTAGGAAACACAGACATACTATTAAAATACACATACCTAGATAATTCAAGATAATTTGGTTCATAAAATTTCGGAAATCATGCACTCTCACCTACAACCATTTTGTTTATATCTCATGATCCGTGCATCAAAACGATCTAATTTTTGGATCATAGAAGCATTTATATATTAAAAATTTACTTACCACATTTCAACAAAATCTGGTTTGTAGTTTTTGGGAAAATGGTTAATGAAGGTTGTTGTTATTTATATCATATTTTGCTGCAACTTAATTGTTATGCCTTCATCAAAGATTGCGAAAATTGAATATTCATTAATTGAGGAAGAATTCATTTGTTCTATCCATTTCATGAGCTGAGATGAACATATTTTTTAATATCTTGGTTAACACATGGTTTTTGTCTTTGGGTTGCATGAAGACATGCAATATATTCAGTTTTTGTTGCATGAGGACATACAACATATTGAGTGTGGGGGTATGTTGGGCCGTCAATATGCCATTATTATTATTACTTTTGAACACTTATCCCACCCATTTCAAATAATCTTCATCATGTCATCTATTATAATTTATTATATAACTCCATTTTATGATGATTTACGCTCTTATATTATTTATTCTCCTTTATTTCTAATAAATTGATGATTATGAATTATTTTATCAATGATAGTTCTATTAAGTTGGTTATAACCTTATTCACCATTTTTAGCCTCCAAGGTAACTTCCAGATTGAAGATTTGATTTTTAAATCTGCCAACTCAGAAATTCGCTGGTTTAAAGAGTGACAACTTTGCGGTTGATATTCTGAGCAAATGAAGACGCATCTGAAAAATCCGGAACATGGGTTTTGTCCAAAACGGGCCCAGTTAACTTTCAAAGTAACGGTTTGCCCAAATTCGGCTTGTACTGGGAGAAACACAGGGTTCTTTGAGCACGATTTTCTCAGATATGCAGTTGCGGCCGTCCTCCAAATCTCAGCTGCAAACCCAAATTCGTCTTGCTTTTGTTGAGAGATGAAAGAAAATATATTTTCTTGTTGATCCTCTGGTTAGAATCAACCCAAATTTGTAAAATAAATCATGTGTAATTATCTATGTTGTAACTGCTCTCTGATCTTTCTCTATTTAAATGAAAACAAAGATCAGAGAGGGGGATGACTGCAGGATGGCTTCATGATGACTTCAGAAGGACTTTTGGGATTCAAATGATGGAATTGAGGATGTATAATTAGAGATTCACGAGTGATAGGATAGGGGGAGAGATGGAACGAGTATTATGTTGAACTGTAATTTTATTTGCAGACTCTCACTGCTGAGAAGGCACCACTCAATGTAATGCTGTTCAATTTGATGATCAATATATAAGCAAAGTTATTCTTCCTTCACATCTTCTGAAGCACTACCGGCAGTGATCACTGGTGGTTACGGGCCCAACCCCAGTGGATTTACTTGTCGTTCCTGTACCATTATTTCATGATCTTTATTGTGTGATGGTTTGATTTTATTTCTACTTATCATAATCATGTAATTTCATTGATTGGTATTTCCAGACTGAATGAACTGATATGTTTTATATATTGTACTTAAATTGCATTGTTGTTCATTTCCTTCTTAACAGAGCTCACTGCTTTTTGCCAGCATGTTGTTGCGGTGTTCATTTCATCTTCAAAGCTGCGCTGATCACTCCAGTAATTTAACAATTTTCTTTTCATTACAGTTATATAAGTTTGGCTATTCAGTTCTAATACTTAGTGTTGTTATTCATTTACTTTCTGCAATTATTTAAGCTTACCTTTCAGCATTCTTTTAATTAGCACAATTGTTTCATTTTCATCGAGTTGTAGTAATATGATTGATTTAATTCTTTGCACTTTCCAATTGGTTATTTAATGTTGTGTGTTTGATTTCAATTGCATCAATATCCAGAGGAATGAGTTGTTTCTACTGTATCCTCAATTGATGGTTGTTTGAGTGAATGATTTAGTTTAGAACATTTCAGTTTCTTGGTATTCCATTTCTTATTTGTTGTTCTATTTTACTTTCTGCCATTCCATTCACTTGCATTTGCTGCTTTGGTGTGAGAGAAGGTCTAAGGCTGTAGTGAGCCTCAGCAGTTGCTGCCTAGCTCCTAGACCTATGGTCCATGCTCTAATTTCCTTTCCATCAGTTTCTAGAGGGATGGGTTATCGCTTCCGCACCCTTGACTGATAAGCTGTCTTGTGTGATTTTATCCTTTTGAAGTAATTTAAGTTTAGCATCCGTCTACCCTTGTGTTTTCCGAACGTTGTACTACTAACATTACTCTTGAGTAAATAGCCGCCTCAGACTGAGTACACTCTTGAAATAAAAAGTCGTCCCTGGGTTGATAATTAATGTGAGGTAATTAGGAGTTTAAAAGACACCTTTTTATCGCTCCACACCAGGACCGGGGGGCTGCATTCCAAGGTGATGGCATAGGGATCAGTGCAGGAAATAATGCAAGACAGGGGGCAGTAAAGGTAAGGGACATGAGGGGGAGGGGCATAAAACTTAAAAGAAATTAGGGCATAGTTAGACACATGTAGGTGATGGAGAAGAGAGTTGGAGAGAGGCAAGGTGGCCGATGCGTGACGATACAGCCTACAGACAAGAGCAGAAACATACCTTCAAGTTGGTATGTAGTTTCACTATTCCCCAACCTCGTAAAGCCCAGAATAGATTTCAGTAGGAATATAAGAAATCTGAAATGGAAAAAGAATGATTCTATCAAGGAGGATCCTCGACCCTCCTGTGACCCTGCTTTAAAAAAAATAGAAGGGCTTGAGAAATTTTGCGGTAGGGAGCTAAGGTGGGAGAGATTGGAACCCAGGATGGGAGGGGTCTGCATCATGGCAAAAGCTCGAATTAAACTCCGACAAAAAGTGACCTTAGAAACCCTTGTAGGAAATGATGGGAGGGATCCAGAAGGTAACAAGGAAGCACCTTGGGGAAGAAAAAACTCAAGGAATATAGAGAACTATGTAAATAAGAAACCTCTAGGGGAGGTATTTAGAGCCAGCACCCTAAGGGAAGATGCAAACAACCCAGAGACAGACTGGGAAGGGAGGAACAGAAAACTGGTCTTATCTAGGTAAGAATGCATGAGGATGCCCAGAACAAATAAGCGCGTGCTGACTATTGTAGTGGGAGCAAAATGGCAAGAGAACCAAGAAAAGAACGAACCCATAAAAATGAGAGGATTGGTGATATATCGATAGAAATACCATAGGAAAGAAACCCTGGAAACAGAAGGGATAACAAAAAGGAAATGGGTAAATGGGAAATTGTTGTGTTTTACTATCATAATTCTGTCAAATGCAATGTCTATGTGATAGGTCTCACCTCATACCACGGACAACATAGTGAGGAAGACAGAGAACAACAAGAAGAAGACAGTTACAAATAGGCAGGGAGTAACATGGTACCCAAGAGAGGCAAGAGAGATAATAAGAAGAAAGAAGAAATAAGTGGTTCGAACAGGAAAAGAGGGAGGAAGCTGAGCAGTGAACACATGAAAAATATTATTGACACATATATGGTAGGGAACACGCCAGACATTAGAGCCCAAATTGTAGGTTGGGAGAGAGAACTGAATGATAGTATCAAGAACCATGAGATCCCCATGGAGGAGTGGGAAAGCATGGTTCTCGATCCAAGGAATTCTCGAGGCCATCACTCCCTCTTTAGGAAAACAGTATAGCAGTATTGGGTAATGAATAATATGGTGGCATGAACCATGACCATGAATAGAGAAGAAGCAGTGGCCGACGGAACAGAGGCATAGGAGAAAAACAAGGATGCAGTTAGGGTTGAACTACTTAGAGAAATAGCAATAGTTTAGATAGATACCTACAAAAACAAGATGGCCTTGGGAAGAATTGAGCAGACACAAAAAGATATGAAGTGGAGAATTTAGCAAACATTACAAGATATCAAAAGGAGCGAGATGCCTGTCTCCAGTGCTAGAGAGCTAGCCCATGTAACATCCTTGGATGACAATTGATGTAGCGGTCTAGTTCAAATCTTATAGAATTTTGATAATATGCATTCACTTGTTTAATTTGTGTTATTTGAGTAGTAGTATAGATGGTCAATACAATGCCGCTAGATGGATAGAAAAAAACCTTTTTAAATTTTGGACAGGTTCCAATGCAGATAGGTGGCTACCTAGTTTCCTTTGGGTAGGTAAGCCACTTGGAACACATGGAAGTCTATGGTTTTGGAAAATTAATATAAATAGAGAAGCACAGCTAAGTTTACAAAAAAAATAAAAATCTCAAATTTCAGATCTCCCAAGGTTATTTCAATTGCAATTTCATAAGCCATAGTAGAATCCAAGATCCTGAAACTCATTAACAAAAGTAGGTAATATTTATTAGCTACTAAACTCATTTTAATAATGATTGTAGTTTATAGTCTATGTGACAGGTCGCACACCCACATGGCCCTCCCACCTTTCCTCACTCCTTTCTCCTCCCTTCCTTGCACTCCCAACTCGTTATTCCTCCCCGCTCCCATTTCCTTGTTCCTCCAAAATTTCCCATCTCTGGGATCCCTCTCCTTCCTTATAATTCTCGCTTCCTCTTTATCTTCCAACAAACTAGGCTCCTTATAGCTCTCATCCTTTCTCCTTATTTCTCCACCCCATTACTCATATATCAACTCTTATATATTCTTGTTCTTTGGACTCCTTATGGAGACCCAAAAGCCACTTCACCTATTGATTTAATATTTTATTAAAAAAAAATAATTAAATTGTTCTTAATTAAATAATATATTTTTATTAATGATTTAAATATATATTTTAATTAATTTATTTTGTATGTATTAATAGCTTTTACTATAAATTAGTTAATTTAAATTTGTATATTAAAGGTTAAAAAAATTAGTTAAAAATTAGAATTTTTAAATAAAAATATTAATTTTTAGTTGAGAAATGTATTTTTCTGCACTTTAGTAGTTTTGATAGTCCAATTTTGGAGAGCTCTATCTTGAGTTCCACTTGGCCAAATGAGGCCCAAGATGGCTCGTTGGAAAGATAGAAAAGGAGGAGAAAAATTGGAAAGCATCAAACAAATTGTATTTGAACATTTAGTGAATCTAAAATTTAGAAAAATATTAGGTTTCAAAATTATCACTAAAATTATTTTAGGAATTGATTTTGAAACATTATCATTGGCTAATAATGTTTTTTTCATGTTTTGGTGTGAAGGTTTCCTTTTCAAGCCATAAAATATTTAATAGGGATTAACGAGAAGCGTTTTTTTTTAATTTATCTATTTAATTTGATTTTGATTGGAGATTTTGTTTTCCAAAATTGGGGAATTATGATTTCGGTGAGAAAAATAATTTATTTTATTTTTATTAGTTTTTCAGGAGAGTTGTTGCAAACATATCAAGCCCAAAGAATTTGGAGCAATAGAAAGAGACAAAAAGAGGAGAAGAAGAGGATTTTCAGCTCCAAAATAGAGGGACTTGAAATACTTCCAACAACACTCAATTTTTGGAGAGTTTTTGTAAATAATAAATATCAATTTTGAGAATGAGGAAGTAGTTCCTCTCCTCTACAACTTAGGAGCTCTCAAAAATTTTGTAAGGATAATTTGAGTTGTAGATTAGGATTAGAAGATTATATTTGGGTTATTGGAGTTTTCTTTTGAAATCTAGAATTTGTAGTTGGACATTGGACCTACACTTTCGCAACCTTCTCCCTTTAGTGGTAGAGGTTATGATTTGACAATGATTGTTAGAAATATCTAGTTCATTGGCCTCATAGATATGCTGCTAGTTTTCTTTTTTGCTCATATGCTCAAATCAGATTTCTAAGTAACTATTTACTCAGAAATTTTTTATCTAAAATTCAATTTAATTTTCATTAGAATGAAGTGAACTATTTCTTAGTGTTTATGGTTAATCATTCAATGCTTTAAAGTATCTAAAGGTAGCATGTTACATTACTACAATACTAGCTAGTAGAACGATTTCATTAGCTTGATATTAATCACTATAGAAAGTCATGTTAAAATGCCTAATCTATTTCATTAACTTGCTCTCGTTTGAGATAAATCTATATCTTCCTAATCGAGATAGATTTAGGATTTATTTTATTTTTCTTGCATTTTAGAATTAATTTTTGTTTAGACTCATCACTAAATTTCTAGAATTCCTTTACTCGGGGGCAAACTTTATTGTGGCTTCACTGAGCCCTCAGATCAAATTAATGGTTCCTTTATTGCAATCTAGAAGCAAGAGGGTAATTTTGTTATATCTCGTCTTGTTTTGTAATAAATTGAAATATCATAAGTCATCAAGGAGAGAGAGGGGTTAACTGGACCCAACTGAACTAGTCAGAACCACCAAATCAAACGGATAAGGGCTTAGTTGGGGCTCAAACTAGTTGGTATCCCTTACATGTAGATGAAGAAATTTTTGGGCATCAACAGTTTCTCAATCCCTTTTAATCCCATTAATAATTCTTATATGCACTTTATTTTGTGTATATACTCTATGTTTTTCTTCAATTAAATTATAAACATTAGATCAAATTTGCTTTTTAGCAAAGGGTAGCCAATCCTTTTTAAGACATACAAGACAACTTTATCTTAAGTGTTTCATAATTTTTTTGTGGCCTCCATCCTATTCCATCTTACCTCTCATGCATGTATAATATTACTCTTCCATTAGAGCTCGAAATTTATTTTACTATCAAGTATTTCCTTCATTCATTCTCCCTGCAAGATCCTCTGTAAATATCTAGTACTTGAGGCCACTTTGAACATGGCCAGTTCAAGAATGTAGTTTTGTACCAATCAAGTAATCATTTCTGAAGTCTATATAATGTAATAGGTAAATGTTTATTGCTTTGGCAACAAAAGTACCTTTTACTTCTTTTTATTGTACCTATCTCCTTCCTAAACAATCTGTACTGGATGTGTAATATAGAACATATTTATGAATATCGATCTTGCAAATTATGTATCAAAATATTTTTTGTGGAAATTAACAAAAACTTATTACAACTATTAATAGACAATCATCATGGACATACTTCCAAGCTTTCCATCAGTGATTTTGCATGAAACACTTTACCTTCTCTCTTAAACACATCTATATGATGTTTATTAATGTTTAACAGGATAGGAAATTTTACTTTACTCATTTACACATGTATACATCTCTTCACTTGTCTATGCATGCACTTTCACATATTTATAGATCATGAAATTATTTCTCTACTCACTATCCAAAAGTCACAAAATATAATTTAGTAGCTAACATGTATTATTAAATAAGTACTTTGAATAGTTGTTTGCTCTCTTAGGTGCCAAACATACCAATTATAATAGGTAAGGGTATTGCAACAACAATTTGATTAGTCTTTTAACAACTTAGCTTACATACTGAAATTTATTTGGTTCCTCATTCAGTCAAAAATATTTAATATGTTGATTTTAGTTGTATTTGGGCTCATGGGCAATAATATTGTAACATATAGCTATGATACCACTTGTAACATCTCTCTCTTAAGGGCATAAAACAAATTACCATTTAAACTATGATTCACATATTGCAATCTTATTTTGTTTTTTAAAAAACAAATTATTGTCAGGTGAATAAATTTGCTTTCTATCCTTTTACGATGCAATTATTATATTTTTTTCTTATGTGTCAAGGGAATTTTATACCTTATCACTTACCATATAAACATTATTTGTTAGATTTGTATCATTTCATAATCCTTACATTATGGTTGTACTTTTACTTAACTAACCACCCTATTACATAATGTTCTTCTTATTACATATATCAAATTTTTTTATATATAATTGGGATTGTAGTTACATCCAATGGTATGTGCATAAATCATATAGTTTTTCACTCAAAATTTCAAATGCATATATTTGATTTAATGATTCCTCCCTACTCTTAACATTAGTCCCACTATAACATTTATTATTAACATTTCTGATGTTGCAACTTCATGTTTATAACATAAGTCCTAAAATATCATTTAAAGCATTTTTTTATCATCGTTGAATGTATTTAGATAAAGTGGATTTTTTCATTAATAAGAATTAGTGACCTAGAAACCCACATTACTATGCTTCATGGTAGTCATTACAATTTTTTCATTCAGCGATTATGATTTCATCATCAAAATCGACGATATAGGTACGTTGGGAGGAGGTTAGGGTAACCACTCTACATAGTCCCTTCAAAAACACTTCATTATTTTATGATACCTTATGTATAAAACACTCTTCATGATTTTTATTGCTTCCTACAAACCCTAATGGTTTTCCTTCTGTAATTTTGGGAGTGATACTCATGCATTTGAAGTATCTTAGGTTAGTCATGGTAATCCCTCTCTTGTATTGCCAACACTGATCTATGCATTTATTTTTTTATTGTGTTTCACTGATCTTCCTTTGTATCACAAAGACATTATACTCAATCTATTAAGTTTGTTCCCGATTAATAGAAGAATTACTAGCTCTTTTTGCCGATAAACATTTGGCGGGTAGGGTTGGTCATTTGGAACACCTCGAGCTTCAAACTTGGCACCCTACAATGATAATGTCTCAGGGTTTTATTTTTATATATCTCTAATAAAATGTAAGACATACCTTTAAGGTAACTCACCCCTAAAACCCTACCTAGTTCTTGGAAAAACTCCAACCCTCAAAACTTTTAATTGGATTTTTAAGCAGGGTTTTCTAGGTGCACAAATTTTTCGTGACCTCTACATGTTTTCAACTTGGAGAAGATAGGATTGAATCCATGACACAAGTTTCGTGCATAAGCTAAACCCTACTACATGGTCTTTCTCATAAACTAGGCTTTTCGTAACTCAAAATTTTAATCACTCTGTGCTCACCATGGTGTAGGTATACCTGGGATTGGACGATTCTATTAGTTGTTGAATACAACCTTTGGGTTTTTCTTCCACTAAATTCTTCGGTGCAACTAAAAGTTCTTACACCCTCTTTTTAATAACATTCTAGGCTCTGTTAGGGTCTTATAATAATGGGACTCGGAATTTTGAATCGGCTATGGTTAGTCTTGTAATAATGTACATACTTTTGTCTTCTGCAAAATGTTTTCCCATATTAAAAATAAAAAATGTGAAGGGGGTACGTCCTCAAAGAATAATAAAAGGACAAAAAACAAGAAAAAGATAAAAAATGTAAAAAATATGAACCCCAGAAAGAGATAAAAATAGATCATGAAAGTGTGCAAATTCAAATTCTACTCCTTTTACTTTACATTGAAAATTAACATTATGTGCAGCTTGTCAAAAATTCCAAAATCCATGATGGTCAATTAATTTCACCTTGACTCATTCATGCATTAAATTTCATGTTTATCGATAGAGAATAAAGATCTAGACAAACTGTTTAATCTTGGTAGATCAATAGTTAGGTACAAAATAAAAATGAGCTCATCAATTTAATCTAAGCCATTAGAAGTTATAAGGTTGCAATTATATAGTTTTGTTATCAAAAGAAAAAGAAATGAAGGGTCAACAAGCTCAAATGCACCCAATTAATGAAATGAAAATACTAGGGTAAATAAAGGGTAGGTAGAAGAAGTTTTTCAAGTGCACAAGGTTGCTAAGTCAGAAAGCACATTCATCATGTTTAATCCTATGTTTCATGTGCAGGATGAATTGTGAAAGAGAAAGGATATTCGCTAAAGCTTATTTACTAATTTCTCGTCATCTCACTAGACCCCCACATACTTAGCTCACTAATTTCCCCTCATTATCCCTTCATTACCTTTAAATATCCTTTCCCCTCATTTTGACCTTTTATCCCTTTGTTTTACACATTTCCCTAGACTTTACCCTTCAAAAAAACATTCCCCCTTCCCAAAACCCCTTTCCATAGTGTGAAACACATTCCCATCACAAATGTTACATTCCCCCCTTATTAATTTCCTTTTTCCCCTTAAAAACCCACTAAATCCTTTTTATCCTAAGTCATTTACTATACCCATCTTTATACATTTAATGTCCCCCACATTATAAATTCCTTGACACCCTTTTAACTCACCAAACCTTTGTGTCTAGTTAAAACCATCGCCATATAACCCATGGTCCCACTTTTTATTAACTCACTGCTTATATTTGAATCCCGTCATTTTTTTTAATTAATTACAATTCTTTGTAATTAAACCCCGGGCATCTCTAACCACTTTTCAACTCTGTTCGTGCAACTTCACCACATGATATCCCTCTGATCTCCCACCTCTAGATCCAATCGTGGACAACCATATTGTGCAAATTCATCGTTCGATAGTTAATGGCCTGAGAGCATGCGAGATTCATGGTTTTGGCTGAGCATTGTTTGTCTATGTGGCAGCAGCAGATTATCTCCCGCGCTCATAAAAAATACCACCCTCCATCCAAAATCAGTGCGAAATGGCGTAAATCCACCTGCCCACCTAAACTAAAACTACACATTGTTCATTCAATAAATCTCGCAACAAAATCTAACTGTTATTGGTTAAAACATTGAAAAAGCCCCAATTTTCTCTTTTCTCTCATTTTCATTGTAAACCTTTGCTAAACCAATTTTGACACCCTGAACCTTTGTGCGACCAATTTAACCAACTGTGCCACCTGAAGGCACTGCAGACACCAAATTGAAGTAGCAAATTGACAATTGAAGCCTCAAAAGCCTCTGCTGCCACCACAAAATCCCGTCTACCCACCAAATCACCAATTTCCAGGTATTCATAGAAAAACCAGAATGACCCTATAAATTTGAATTGTGAAGAGTAATTATTGAATGGTTATTTAATTAAATTAATTAAAAAACCTTCCTAAATAGAAAAAGTACTTGTTGTGCATCTGAACCATTTTTCATAGACTGTAATTATCCTCATCACTATTCGAGATCTCCTCACCTCACTCCTAAAGCCACAAAAAGACTAATTGAATTGAACATACCAAATTATGGCTTCCCAAACCTTCTTGGATGTAAGACCTCTGCAAACCCCTCACCTGGACATTGACCACCTTCCATTCGCTGACAAGCAATTTCAAATCAAGGAAAATGCTTCCCCTACCTAACTATTGAAATTCCATTGTTGGAGTAAAGACAAGTTTTTGACCTAGAATGATGACATTCACCTATGGGAGTCCAATTTGCCCAAGTGCTTGTTCCCAAAAGTACACCTATTCCTAGTAATCATCCACTTCTGCCAAGCTTGTTATGTTCCCAGTCAAAGAGCCATAGGCATCCCTCATGAATAGATTTTATTCACTATTACATCAGAATCAATAAATCAAATGTTGCAGATCCAGCCAGGCCCAAATGAGACCCCACATTCCATTGAAGGTTTACTTCAACTCTACATAAAGCTAAACCTTCCCAAGAAATCTCATATCTTTCAGAATTTCATCATTGAAGAGTCTGATACTCCAATAGATTTCCCTCCATATGCTGCCACAATTTTTTCTTAGAGAGGCAGACAAATTATAACCATGCTCTCTTACATTCTAGGGTACACCACAGATTAACATGTGGATGAGGTTGTCCTTGCTTTCCTTTCAATCTTTTTCCCAGGCAAGCCTCCTGCAAAAGTTTACAACTATGCTCAGTTCATAGCAGACAAAATCCATAAACAGTTCATCAGATTACCAAATGAGAGAGTGTTCAAATACTCTTAAGTTTTGTTTCACATGTTCATATATTATCAGTATGAAAAATTTACAGTCAGCATCCAAAAGTTAGACACCAAAGGCAATCCAAGATCTATCATCTACTGGAAACCATTGATCCAAAGATACTCTACTGGTTTTTCCTATAAAGAGTTCATTGGCTAATTTTTCCATACAGGTATAAACATGCTAACCAGTAGCTATCAGCCCAGGATCAATCAGGAGATTAAAAGAGTTTTACAGTTGGATAAGAACAATAGAGTTGGAGACTGGAATCCATACTAGGACCACAAAGAAATTATAATATATGGATGCCAGCTCACTCCCTACAAGTTTCCCAAATACCTCCCAATGAGGATATTTTCATTAGAGTGTTTCAGACAAATCATAAACTCTAAAGAAGTTCATTGCCTATTAGCTAGAAAGAAGAGTGAGTTTAAAATGAAAAACTAATTGGGACCCTTTATATGTAATAATAGGGAAGATGGACCAGAGAGAGATAAATTTTACAGCAGATGAATTTCAAGATTAGTTTTATGTGGAAATATGACCCTTATGGAGTCATAAATAAACTAAGGCTTAAATCCAAATTGAGTCCTCTCATACATGATCCTAGGCCAGACATTGAGAGATCTGTCAACCAATCAGAATGGTTGGAAAACACATTGATAGATGTGTAGAATATTGTAGTAGATGTGGAAAATAATTTGATAGATGTGGAAAAGAAGATTGATACTAGTTCCTTTCTGCAGGTTCCATCCCTAGAAGAATAGATGAATATTCCTCCTATTTTGCAAACTCCATCCAATGAATACTGAAATGCAGAAAGAACTAGAGAAGAAGGTTCTAGCTTAGCAATGGACACTATAGATGACCAATTTGAGATCATTCACAGGAAGAGGCCCAAGCTTAATCCTGTAAATGGACAAGAAGACATCATTGACACAGTGGAAATCACTGACATTGAAACAATGGTTGGAAGGAGTAAAGGCCCAATAGATTCATAAGAAACACAACAACCTTCTACTTCAAACACTCAACTTATTAAGAAGCAACTCAACATTGAAGTCTCTTCATCTAGCAAGCCAATGGATAAAGAGAAAGACATAAAGGAGAAGTACAAAGAAGTTAAGTTCATAAATGAGGCATTAAAGGCAGAGGCTTATGCCCAATACTTTAAGCAAACACCTGCAAATAAAAATAGATTAATTTTATCCTTTGACATTAAGATAGATAAAGTAAAAATGACACTCATGCAACTTATAGTCCAATAGCCAAGATCATCAAGGGACTACAAGAAAATAGATTTTGAAGTCTTGGCTAGGGATTTTCACCCTATTGACCAAATTGAGTTCCATAAGTGGGCATGTGAGATGATTTATTCCACCATGACAAATAAAGAAATGGTTGTGCACAAACTCCAAAGTCCACTAGATAATATCACAACACAGTATAAGCTGGAAAAGGCATCCTCACAAGCCAAGGAAAACATAATCAAGTCACTAGAAGACTTGGTGATTGAGCTTGGGTATAATCCCAATGATGTCAAAGCTGCAGAGAAATTGATAAAGAAGAAGAATGAGGATATTGTTTCTCTAAAGAAGTAGTTAAAGCTGCCTCATTCAGAGCATCCAGAGACCAAGAAATTCCTTGAAAGCCAACATCAACAGGAGGAGATGATGGACCTCATTCTCCAATTGAATGATCAATTGAAAGAAATGGAGAAGGAACGGGACAACTTGATATAGTTGAAATAGGCCAGCCTTGAGACAACCACTTCCACTACCATTCCCATAGTGACTACAACATTTCCATCAACCTTAGAAGCTTCATTTGCACCCATAGCTCCACTGGCTACATCACTTCCAGCTGCAACAACATCTACATC
This sequence comes from Pinus taeda, assembly GCA_000404065.3. Lineage (NCBI taxonomy): Eukaryota > Viridiplantae > Streptophyta > Pinopsida > Pinales > Pinaceae > Pinus > Pinus taeda. Next base: position 342,863 of record APFE030465148.1, on the reverse strand, counting down.
AGTAACAGGTTCAAGAACAACAAGAATTGTGCCAAGTGATGAGGCAAGTAAACTGTTCAAATCTATGGAATACTTGTCCATTCATACCACAAAAATAAATATACTAAAGGAACAAATGACAAGTCTAGAGGATGAGAAGAAAATGGCACAGATTATGCACAAGAATGATGTTCAGAAGTCAACTAGGTTGGTTGAGAGGATAAAAAACTTCGAGATAGAGTTAACATTAAAGGAGCTACTTGCCCAAGCTAAAGAACAACTATGCTCATTGACTCTGTCAATGATATTTGGCCATCTATACAAGTCATATTTGAATAAAAGTTTTTACTCAAAGAGGCTACTGAAGTAATTCAAAGAGTTAAGGGTTAACTTGGAGACATGCCCGAAGAAGCCACCAAAATAATCCAATTCCTTACCTCTAAAAATTACTATAAATTGCAGGAGCTGGACATAATTAACACGATTGGCACCATACTAGAGGTGAAGAAAGTGCTCACGAAGAGGAACCTAATGATGAACCTTGAGGACAAATTCCAAACCATGGAGTTGGCTATAGACAGGTTCATGATTAAATTTGATGCTTTAAGGCAAAAAGGTATGCAAAATCCCTTGGTGATAAATGGCAGATTCATGCCACATGAAGATTACAACATAAAAATCACAGAGGGGGCAAGAGATCAAGACAATAATTCTTATATGAAGGGGATGCCTATAGGAAAATTTCTATACTAGACTTTTGAGAACCTATTTTACCTCCACCATGAGGTAAAACACCTTTTTGTGAATAGGCCCACCTTTGCGAAGTACATAGAAGCAGATGAAATCTATAGAAAAATGGTAAATATCAAATTACCAGATGCAGACACATGGGAAAAGTTAAATGAATTACTCTAAAAATGAAATGTAAAAGTGAAAATAGAGTAGTTAAAGAAAAGAAACAGGTTAGCCTAGGTGAAAGAGTATCAGATAAAAGAGTATTAGTTAAAAGCCAAAGTTAAAAGAATAGTCAATGTGGAAGAATGAAAGCAAATGAGAATAAACAATAAACAATAAAAGAATAAGACAACACGACCTAATAAATATGGATAGATTGCAGCATTTGAATATCTATGTTTATCTTCTTACATGAAGATATTTCTTTTCCCTAGCTTAATTCCCAAGACATGTGGGGATATTTTGTAAACTATTTTTGTATAAATACTTCATAATTCTAATTATAGAGTTTGGATTGCTAGACATTTCTATAGTTCTTTTGATCTGTAACATGAGGGTTCATTGTACTAATTTTTCAAGTCAGCAAACTGGACTGAGTAATAAAGAAAGTGCATTACAGGATTCATGTGTTGGGCCAACTCAGTGAAGTACTTTCTCTTTGTCAAATTGTTATTTTCTTAAGTGTTTCACAAACTTGCATGTTATCTAAATTTGAATGAATTAAACTCGAATTATATTATAGAATTTGTTTAAGTACACTTTACCTTGAACAATTAATCATTTTAATGTTTTCTTCTGATATCCAGATTCGGGAATCCTTCATTTCTCTCTAGTTTCAATTGACCCCTACCATTTCACTCATTATCTGGTTTAAGGAACCCTTAATTGATACTTGGACCTGGTTGAAAAGAACTTCCCCATGCAGCCTTAAGATCTAAATTTACTTAGCTACCTTGCCCTGTAAACACTATCTTTAGAACTTGATCGAGCCCTATTTTCTTGACACTTGACCCCATAGCACAATGGTAAAACACATCCCTCTATCCATCCAAGTCAATGATTCCACCACCAAATCAAAACCAAAACCCAAGTACAACCATAAATAGCCTAAAATCAATTGAATAAAAAAAGTTAAGTCATAAAGAGAGAGCCATCTCTGAGCATTAGGAAGGCTAGATCCTAATCTCCAAATTAGGTTTGTTGTTACCTCTATCATTTCTTTCACAACAACTCTAGAGAAATTTTGGAGTGATAACAAATTGGTGACCATACCGGGGACCAGTCCTCAGTTTAATAAAACTTTGAGGAAATATTAACTATCATCTTTTGCACCTTAAGGTTATTTTAGAGTTGTTAAAAGGTTTGATAAAACAAGTCAAAAATTAAAATTCTAGCTCCCAAAAGAACACACTATTCCACGACAAATCTAGATCGAAACTGTGCTACAATAGTTGATGACCCTAATAGAATTTTAAGAAAATTAAAAAAGGTAGAAAATCAAGGAAGTAGCAGTCAGTTAATTAAATCAAATTCCCTCCCTAAAGAATTATGAAGTTTAGAGTCTATTCAGTTTGATTTATCATTGCGGCTTTCTTTGTTTAGAACCAAATCAGAAAATTCAATTCATGAAACTGTAATGACCCTAATTTTATTCAATTCATTGAGTCAAAAAAGGTTCCTATACATCTAGATTTAGATCAACATGTTTTGGATACTTTTGATAAACTAGAAGATTTAACATTAAACTTGATAAGCCATATATACAAGGTCTATTTTCAATAATCAGTTGAATTAGCTGCCTTAACCGCTGCTACTGCTGAAATTTCTATAGATTCTTCAAAATCTGTAAATACAACTTCATTTACTACCACCTCACCCATAATATCCATCACAATTCATTCCCCTAAACCATTCATACCTCATCTTACTCTCCAACCAAACATCTGAAATTCATCTATATCATCTATAGCCATCACAAGTCCTTCTTCAAGCACCACTACTTTTCCCCCCAATCAAACCAAAATCTCAGCCATGGAAGACATATATTCACCTTTGGTTTTACTAGCCCAACTACATTCCATGACACAAGAGTATCAAAGTAAAATATTTTTGTTTGATTCTGCTGGTCAGTATACTACCTAACAACATGGGAATAAAATGGCTAATTACTTTGAATTGCATGAGATTGATGAGTGTGATGTGAAAATGAGGTTATTTTCCCAAACACTGACAGGCGATGTTAAAAAATGGTTCAAAGTTTTGTCTGCTAATCATATTGCTAATTTAGCTGCCTTCCATAGATTGTTTATTGGTAGATGGTAAAGAGAGAAAAACTCATTATAAATATTGTTTGAATATGATAACATTAGAAGAGATCCTAATGAATCTGTTCAGGATTATTGTACTAGGTTCAATAGTATCTATAATATAAGGCATGCAAATATTAAGACTCCACCAGACTTAGCACTAATCAAATTTCCTGATGGGTTTGACATTGATATGTCTTACAAATTGAGAGAAAGAAACCATGAAACATTGGAACAGATGCAAAGTAATGTTGTTAGTGTAGAAGAAAATTTATTAGCTAACAAAGTTAGGATGAGAATTGAGAAAAGAGTTACCATTAAAGAGGAACCATCCAATTCAGATTGTAAAATAGATAGTTTAGCTAAAAGTGTAGAAAGGATAATGGATAGATTAGAAAACATGGAAATAAAATCTCAGTGAGAAAATCAACAAACACCCCCAATAAGAAACCCCAACGTTAGGAAAAATCCTAACACTGGAAAAACAAGAGATGCCATACCAGATCAACAAATTAGACCTCACTTCTAGGAAAATTATGCTGAGGGTTCACAAAACAGAAGAGGAGGACACCCAGATAAATCTATTAGGAATTGTACATGCTGCAATAGTTACAATTAGAATCTAGGGGGTCCTTTGACTATAAGCAAGGTTATGAATCTGCTATCTACAATGTTCACAAACACTATAGACTTAGAAGAAAAAAGAATACTAAAATTCGCACTAAGAAATTTGTCTAGATCCAAACTAAAAAAATAACAGAAGCTCCTGTGACCAAAGTTCTACAAATTCTCACTAGAGGAACTAAGGAGACTTCTAGCCCAAAAATTGTAGATATAACTTCAGCTAAAACGCAAACTGAATCTGTTAATCAAACTATCCCAAATACGAGAATTCAAAACAAAAATGTTGAAACACAAACTAAATTTCCAAATGCTAAAAAAGAAGATAAAGATACACAGACCACATTTTCTAAGGAAGATCTCATACAATCAGGCAAAACTCAATTTCCATTCAACATTAAGAGTAAGATAGCCAACTTGGAAATATCGGTTCCTTTGACAGAGCTAGTGAAAAATTAATCATACAAAGCACAAATCAGTGAAACACTAAACATAGGTGAAGGAGAAGATGTTGTAAACATGACTGATGATCAACCTGAGTTATTATTTGGTCGAGAGGTGAATGGCGAGCATCAACATGGGGGTATCCCTCCATTCTACATTAGCCTAAATGTTCATGATAAAATCTTACATAATGCTATGTTAGATTCATGGGCATCCCATAACTTAATGCCTAAGCAATCGTGGAGAGACTAAACTTAGATATCACCAGACCCTATAAGCACCTCTTTTCCTTTGATTCTAGACAAGTCAAATGCCTTGGCCTAATTAAAGTTTTGTGTGTGACTCTAGTGTAGTGTCCAGTAAAGATTATTGTTATGGACATAGTAGTTGTTGATATCCCACCCAAGTATGTAATGTTATTACCTTGTTCACGGGGAGTAAAATTGCAATTATCTCTACAATTAGACATGGCATAGTCCACCATCTCTGTTTTTGGTCAAGAAAGGAAACTTTACAAAGAAACCTTGATGAAATACATGGTAGGTAGTTTACAAAAGCCACATAGTTATCCTATATACTCGATGCATTCTGATATGGACTCATTTATCTTGTACAATTCACACAATGATAAAAATGAGATCACAATTGTAGAAGAGAAATACAAAGCACCTGATAGTGAAAACATATTTCATGAGTCTCTATGGAATTTAGATTTTGATGGTTCTGTAAATATATTAGGAGAAAGTACAAGAGTTTGGATTCATAACCTGGAAATAATCATTCTGAAGGTCATGCCTTTAGACTAAACTTTAAATGCACTAACAACTTGGAAGAGTACGAGGCTTTAATCTTAGGACTGCAAATTGTAATAAAACTTGGAGCCAAGATATTTTCTATCATGGGAGATTCAGAATTGATCATGAAACAAATTAAAGGAGAATATTCTGTGAATAATCCTAGACTTAGCCAATACATGGAAACTATTTTGGATCTGATTAAGGATCTTCTTAAAACTGATTTTCCTATTATTCCCAGGCAACAGAACATGCAAGTGCATAATTTGGCTACTTTTTCTAACACTTGCAAATTACATTTTCAGCCCAACCACCAGTACACAGCAGAAATAAGACACAGACCTGTCATACCTGATAATTTGAAATATTGGCGAATTTTTTCACAAGATTCTCAAATCTATGATTTCATGAATGTTTAAGGAGAGTTTAAAAATTGTAGCATAGATACTGATTGTACAGTAGATAACATCATGAACATTGAGTTAGATATAAATGCCTTAGATGTAGATAAGCCCACTAAATTCAATAAAGTACAAGTAGATAACTTAGAAAATATAGAAATAAAAGAAATAATCAATGATGATTCTGAGATTTTAAAACTTAAAAATAACTTTTTCCCTAAGGGATTAGTCCCATTAGAAGATTTGATTGATTCAAACGATGTAGCTAGGAAACCAAAAATGGATCCTTTAAGATTAGACATAGAAGAATGTAATATAGGAATAGAAGAAAAACCTAATCTTATCAAAATATCCAAAGCATTACCTCCAGATGAAAAGCTGAAATACAAAAATCTGTTTAAAGAGTTTCAAGATGTCTTTGTGTGGAGTTATGAAGACCTTAAGTCTTATGATACCAACATTATTCAATATAAGATATTGTTGATGCCTCGAAAATCGCTGCACCAACATTGGGGAAACCACCCGGTCCGGACCTTAGTACAGCTCCTTTTCCGTTTGGGATAGTGGCTCCGATTGGGGGTAATGGGACCAGTTTCCCAGAAATAGATAAATGGGATGAATGAATACTTTGTAGATCATACTAGCGATAGGCGGATGACTAAAACTATTGACAGAAATATAAGTAAATAATACTATCCCGGGAGTCTATTTGAACTCTAAAGCGTAGCTTTTGATGCTCTATATCCAAAAATACAATTATATAGATGACTGCATTCTTAAGACATAGATAATAAACTATTAAAGATTGTTGTGCCTAAATAGTTAGGCGCAGCGATTAAAGCGATACTACTACGCTTTAAACATTCATACCATTAACGCATACATGATTAAAAATAAAGACATATCATATAAACATCCAATAGTGGAATGAGTAAGAATTCCTGTTGTTGCGCATGCATAGAATTAACGATAGCAAGAATAATTACACAGCGAATTCACATACACAGGATGAATTCAAACAAAAGATAGAAATACCATTTGAATAGTAAGCCACTCCCGATATGAATCGTTATGTGTAGCTTTTGCCTCAACGCATAAACATTCCTCAATCAATGACAGTAGTGCACAATTGGATCAAGAAATTTCTCCATTAAAGTAAAAGCGACTGGTCGAGTTTCATAAAAGAATAGAGGCTGAAGCACAATAGTGCAAACTTCAGTCTGTTAAGTCTTATTACAAAATTTTACGACCCTTTCTAAAAACATGAAAGGGTCTATAAATACTATGTTAATCTAAATATCTACAAAACAGAAAAGCTAACTAAGCTGATGTCAATAACTTCTTGTTGCTATTTCTGCTGGCAATCCGAGGAGCTGGAGGATGAGTCATTCTGTTGGCTGCTTCCCTTTGAACCTGAGTTGATTGATGGCAAGCATTGGCTCAATTTCAGGAGGTTTGTTGAGCCGGGAACTGAGCTGGGCAGCGTAGGTGGAGTCTTGGATGTCGGGGATCATGCATTGAACGGCATCGGTTAAGCATTTGAGGGCAGATCGTTGTTCATGAGGCTTGATAAGGAACTGCCAATATGTTTCTATGTTTAAAGTGTCGACCCCGGTAATCGACCTTGCCTTGCTCTCTAAATCTGGGTAGCACGTCTGCTCCAATGTATTTACTGTAGTAATCTTCCCGGGCGTGCATTGGGAAATCATATTGGCTAGATAGAGAGTATCATTTACTAGATCAACCAAATTACCAGCAGTTAATGTACATCTTGATGCTGCCCTTTCTGCCTTTAATACCTGTGTTTGCCATTCTGTAAACAATATGTTTTTATGGACCTCAAGTATCCTAGGCAAATTGGATTCCTTTCCTGACTTCGAATCTTGCCATTCAAGGTAGGTTGTGATATCTTCTTCGGCTTGATTCAAGTCATCTCTTTCCTTTTCTACCTGCTCATTTACAATTGTAGCTAACTCGCAAAGTGGTTCCGCTTGAGAGAGGGATTGAGCCAAGAGTTTAACTTGCGCTATAAGCACCTTGTTGATTAACATCGCCTCCTTTTTGAATTATTTTATCTACAAATCTTCCTTGGTAGTCTCTGACTGTGCTGTAATTTGAGCGATATGCTCATCCTTAGTCTTCAAAGATTGCTCATTTACCGCTTTTAGTTGCTCCAAAGCCTCTGTCAATTCATTTTGTCTCTGGATGGCTACCTGGTTAATCCTCTGTTTCTCCTCCTCCCATTGCTGCATCAATTGGCTATTTATTTTCTATTGTTCCACTAGCTGTTCGCTTGCACGCACTGTCTCCTATTGTTGTTCCGCTAATTGCCTCTCGGCTTGTATTGCCCTTTGTTTGACATCCGCTAATTCCGCTTGCAGTGTGGAAATTTCCTTTTCTTTAGTCTTTAAGAGAAGACTTACCTCTGATGCCTTGTCGATAGTGGTAGCTGAATAAGCTCCGGCATATTGTGACAACTTGGTCAAATCATCAGAGGGATCGAGTCTCTCCTTCTAGACTATATTTCCCATGACTGCTTGTTCGAGAAAGAGGGAAGGTTGATCAATCCTTTGTCTCTTTCTCAATCGCTTTACCACGGCTCTGTGCTTAGGGCTGTAGAAGACGTTCAACGGAGGAATATCTTCTACTTGGAGAGTGATTTGGTCGCTAGGACCTTTTGGAATTATTTCCACATTTACAGTTTTAGGTGGGCCGCTAGCTTCGTTCAAAGCCTGAGATGAGTTTAGATCCTTTACACTGCTAGTTTTAGGAGTATTAGTATTTTGTGAGTCTTTTCCTCCACCGATAATGGTACTGAAATGCTGCAATTCCTTTTGCAGCTCAGGGTCTGTGACGACACCCTTGTTAGTATTGGTGGTGGTTTGTTTGGACTGTGACTCCTTTAATAGTTGTTCTTGTTTTTCCTTCTCTTGTTTCTCCTGTTCCTTCTGCCGCATCTCTTCCTGCTTCTTTCACTGGTTGTCTTCGTACTCTTTTCTATGCCTATCTTCCTCTTCTTTTCTTAAGCGTTCTGCCTGCTCTTTCTTTAAGAGTTCTTCTTGTTGTTCTCTCTTCAGCTTCTCCTCTTGGTTTTTCTTCTGTTGTTCCTCCTGCTCATTGTTTTTGGTTTTCACTGTAGCAGGGGGTTCTTTCTTTTGTTGCTGGCCAGGCTCGCTTGAAGATGCTGCTTGGGTTGGCATTATTAGGTCTAGGGGCAGAGTTTGCAACCTCGGCTCCCTGAGCTTATTAAACTCAGATAACCCTTCATCATTATATCTTGTCCTGGCAAGCTCTTTAGCACGACCTATTGATTCAGTTGGGGCAAAAACATCATCGAACATATCTTCTTTGTGCTCAAATGTTGATAATTTGGCATGTTCCAGAGCGGCATATGCATATCGGTTTGGATCATACGCTCTATTCGGAATTATAGGAAGATTTAGAGCTTGAATCTTGTTGGATTCTTTTTCTGCATGTTTCAAATCATTCAGGGTAAAGACTCCACATCTGAAAGGAAAAGTAGGCCAGCCCCTTTTCTTCTCCTGCTTAAGAGTCTGTGTGCTACTGTTAGCTGTAAGTTGGTATGCAATTTCCCTTGCTAGCAGTTTGTCAGGGACATATAAGGGGAGGACATGGGGATTGGCTTGGCTGCCATAGACCCTGACATAAGTAAAATAATCTTCCCCAAACCAACTTCCCACCACTGGCAAGTCAAAAGAGGCTAGGTAGGAGATCCTTGAAATGGGCTTATCAAAAATTGCATAATAAACAGGAACCATGAAACCATTACAAATTTGATACAAGTGATTCTTATGGGATGACTTCCACATCTTACAATGGTAAATATGGATGGGCGAGGGGTCCTGTGTGGTCCACCTCCAACCAAGAATAGGAAATTCATAATTAAAACATAAGGTGTATAAGATATAAGTGCTGTAGTAGAATGGAGGAATTTTCCTCTCACTGACTCTGGTTTGATTTCTAAATTCACTAACAGCAAGGGCAAGCTTATCCAAAAGGATAGTGGCCCAATCCATAATCCAACTGTTGACTGCCGCCTCCTTGAGGGGAACCATTTCAATGGTGAAAATGGCAGAATCGTGCAAACCCCATAATCTACACATCATTATAGCGGCATAGCAATAAGGGGAACACAAAGAGTCGACTGAGTACTTACCGGAGGATTCATGCTTGTGCTTATTTGGATTCTGCCTCCAATCTTTGATAGGCTCAGACTCAATCTCATTCTCACTTGCGAATTTCTCCAAAAATGCGCTATTGTATACTTTCTCTGGCTTAGGCAAATGATACATTTGCCTCAGATCTTCTGGCTTAAACGACCCAAAAATCCTTCCATCCTTTGAGACGAAAGTCTTGTCAGTAATAGGGATTTCTTCAATTGCCCATTTGATAACATTAGTATATGGGACCATTTGTTCCCTTGCCGCTATCCTATGGAGGAAGGAATCGGCCAAGTCTTTGAGAGTGCACTCTGATTTTTTTAATGAATCTGCGATAGCTTCCTCTACCACCTGCGTTGGTTTCTCGGCCTTTAACAAATCATAAGTTCCTTGCCAAGTTGTTCTATCAAGGCCCGCACATGTCGTGTCGGATATCAGACCCTTCTTGTTGTTTACTACTGCTTGTGGCGCAGCTGGTGGATTGATAACACCTGCAACTTTCTTTGACTTTTTACCCATTATGCCCGAATTGCTTTGAAAAACTGTATTCTGTACAGAGAGACGATTTTGGCGTAACACAAAGATAACAGTTAAACCCACAGTTGATAGTAAAAAAGAAAGAAGAATGTTGATATACTTTGCTTTTATTAAAACGGCGCGGAGACGATCTATAGGCAGATCTGAGGGTAAGGATTCATTTAAGGGACCGTATAGGACCTGCCACCTTATAAATGCTCATTAGTCCAATATTTAGTCGAAAGATCTTTCAAATCATGCAATGGGCGTACTGGTGGACGAGTGGGAATGATTATGCCTTAACTATCATTAAATTGGGCTTTCCAATCACTTTAATGGCTTTTTGTTGAGAACCGTGCCTTATCGCATCGCATCGGGCGGGGGCGAATGGCTAGTTTTAACAATGTTTTGAATATTGCCGATCGCCGATTGCGATATCGCATCGGCGAAAGGCATATGCACATTAAGGGTTCAACAGGGGGAGCCGCCGATCGCCGATTGCGATATCGCATCGGCGAAAGGCATGTGCACAATGCTTGCAGCATAAAGGGGATTGCCGATTGCGATATCACCGATAGCTTTATCGCATCGGGGTTTTAATAAGAGGCGTGTTAGTGGTGCACAAGGGAAATTGCCGATTGCGATATCGCCGATAGCTTTATCGCGTCGAGGGGGGGGAGCCTTTTGATTGTTTAGTGCATCCTTTATGTTATTGCGATATGCGATCTTGCGATCGATTTATCGCGATAAACACATATTCGCTTTATTTCCAATTTTTTAAAGAGATATTGCTTTTAAGGGTGATTTTATAAAGCACTCCTTTGATTTGTTGGACTTTTACAAAGTAAGAGTTTTGACATCAATTTTATTTTAAGAGGGACCCATTTCATATTTTAATGCTTTTGTAAATAAAAAAATAATATGAAATGGGGGGTTGTTTGCAAAGCACAACAATTGGCGATTCACTGGAAGAACCAGTTATCTCTGGAAAAATCAAAAATACTTTAAAACTTTTTGAAATAAAGTTTCAACTATAAGGAAAGTTCTGATATAACTAGGCATCTATGTATTCTGAATACTACAGAAATAATTTTGATAACTTCCTTCTTTTGATAATTTAAGATTGATACATTTAAAGTTTCAAATAACCCTTGATTGGTTTATTAATAGTAAAAATAGGAAAGTCTGTCCAAATAAGCTTTTATAGTATACTCGCCTGTCGTAGGTAGAGCCTCTGCTGCCAGCAAACGTTTATAGTCTCGACAGGGATACCTTTTAACCATGTAATTGTCCATTGTCCCATCGAATCAAGAGTGTGATTATCAGAATGAATTTAAAACATATTTTCATATTTTTTTCATTTTCCTTTTTTCTCTGAATTCTTTTATAAGATAAAAAGCCATTGCCCTAGTTTGGTGGCCAGCTATTGACAATGCCACTCACTGGTAGTAGTCTAACTGAACAAGCTAGCTCGTGATGAGACTCCTTGTCTTGAGATTTCAAGCCATTACCCTGTTTTGGTAGGCAGTATTGGTAATGTCAACTAAGCTATTTCCCTATGAACGTGGTAAGAAGGCTTGTGATAAGACCTCTTATCTTTAATATCTTTATATTTTAGAATTACACTCTGAAAAATCATCATCTTTAATGAACGGGGTGGACAATCACTTCTTTGAGAATTGATGGATGACAGGTTGGGAGTTGAAGATTCTGATATCGAATTGACTTCTATTCCTAATATCAATGACCATTTGGGACCAATTTGAAAACAGAAATTACCCTCATTACTTTTATGCTCTAAGGAGGAATTGATCAAAGTTAATCTGTGATTTCAGGATACAATGATAACTAATTTCCCAAAAAGCATTCCCTTTTAGTTAAAAATTCTATTGTTTGAAAGCAAGTACTCGTGATACTTTTGTGAGACAACCACGTAAATGTAGTGAAAGGTTAATAGAATATGCCTTAAAAATTTATTTTTTAAGAACCTTAAAACTAAGAAATCCTATGAAAGTAAAGGGAGAAGGGGTTACCTCCTCAATTGAAGAATTTTTTAAGGATTAGGCCATTTACGGGGAGAGACTCCCTCACACCTGTTAAATCTTGCAATAGAAAGGTTGAATGGCCTATTTTCTCATAAATCTGAAATGGTCCAAGCCACAACTTTTGGAACTTGGTGTGTTTGCCTTTGTCCTCATGGGCTTTATCCCATTTCAGAACTAAATCACCAACTTGGAATTGTTTTGACCCTGATGAAACTGAATCAAAAGCTGCTTTGATGATTTGCTGATGTTTGGCATGGGTATCCTTGGCCTTTTCTCTCTCTTCTTCTAGTTTTAAGATTTGATCATATATGAGCTGAATAGAAGAGGAAGGAGCTTCTTCGATGAACTGTACTAGGGCTAAAGAAGGAAGAACAAGATTTGTAGGCAATATTGCTTCATTTCCATATACAAGATTGAAAAGAGAGGTTCCTATGGAAGCCTTCTGTGTTATCCTATCAGCCCATAATGCGAAGACTCATGATTTATGCCAATTCCTATGATTTTGTTCGATTGTTCGTTTGATAATTTTGATCAGATTCTTGTTAGTGGACTCTGCCAAACCATTACCCTGAGGATAGTAATTAGCAGAATACTTTAACTTAAATCCTCTTTTAATAGCAAAATCAATCATAGAATTGCCTGAGAAATAAGAAGCATTATCAAATACAAGAGCAGTTGGAACACCAAACCTAGTAATAATGAATTGGTCAATGAATTCAATGATCGCTTCAGAATTTGCTGCCTTCAAAGGGACTGCCTCAACCCACTTAGTGAAATAGTCGGTAGCCGTGAGAATATACTTATGCTGCTTTAAAGAAGGTGGATTAATTTCCCTGATGATATCCAGTCCCCATTGATCAAATGGTTGTTCAATGTTAACTGGTTGTAAAGGGAAAGCTGATTTTCATTGTCTTCCACTAGCAGTTTGGCAACTGAGGCATTTCCTTACATACTCATGGGTGTCTCTAAAAAGGGTTGGCCAATAGTATCTAGCATGAATAATCTTGTGAGCTGTTGTGTCAGCTCCAAAATGTCCTCCTCCTCGTCCATCATGTAACTCCTGCAACACCTTTTGGGCTTCAGTTTTCTCGAGACATCTTAGCAAAATAGAATCATAGTTCTTTTTGAAAAGCACATCATCAATAAGTGAAAAAGTCTTTTCTTTTAATCTGATGGCCCTTTTGCTTTTGTAAGATAAATGAGGAGGAGCATGACCATTTTTTAAATAAAATATCAAATCTGCATATTGAGATTCTGAATCAGTGACACTTATCTGATTGATTTCTTCAGTTGGACCAGTGTCGCTTGATTCGGGAATATTGGAAGCTCCTGCTAATATCCTGCAAAAACCTTGGCCTCTAACAATATTTGCTGGCCTAATGTCTAAATCATACTCTTGAAGTGCTGTGACCCAATTAGCCCTTTTTTCACCCAGTTCTCTTTATATTAATAGTTGCCTAACAGCTGGAAAAGGAACTATTACTTTTGTGTGGGTTTTTAGGAGGAAGGGTCTATAATGTTTAACTGCTTTAAACACAGCAAAGGCTTGTTTTTCCACATCGGAGTAGTTTAACTCGGCACCCTGAAGATTTGAGCTAAAAAATGAGATAGGTGCCTCCAAATTGTGATCGTTTAGTTGGGTAAGTACTGCAGCGTATGAAGTATTGGATGCGATAGTGTACAACGTGAAAGGATTAGAGAAATTTGGAGTAATTAAGGAGGGGGCATTGATAATGGATTGCTTTATCTGATCAAAAGCTTCTTTTTCTATTAATCCCCACTTAAAGACTGCATTTTTCTTAATCATTGCTTGGAGGGGTAAAATAATATGAGAAAAATCAAGTACAAACCTTTTAACAA
>APFE030465148.1:294979-325518 GCA_000404065.3 Pinus taeda | reverse complement strand
AAGCAGTATCCATAGCTCTTTGGAAAGTCGCTCCTGCATTTATAAGTCCGAAGGGCATCTTTTGATATGCATATGTCCCCCATTTTGTTCTAAATGTTGTTTTAAGTTGGTCATTAGGATGAACCAAGACTTGGTTGTACCATGAAAAACCGTCTAGAAAAGACATCAATTCAGAACCTGCCACTGATTGGAGTATTTTCTCCATATTAGGCAATGGGAAATTGTATTTTAAGCTTGCTCTGTTTAAATTCCTGAAATCAATGCAAATTCGAATGTCGCCATTCTTTTTCCTGACAGGCACCATATTAGAAACCCAATTGGAATGTCAGACTGGGAAGATAATCTTGGCTTTAAGGAGTTTGTTAAGCTCCGATTTAATCTGGCTTTCCAAATTCGGGTGTATTTTTCTTAACTTCTATTGAATAGGTTTTTGATCTGGAAGCATTGGGATTGTATGCTGGATAATAGATGTGTCATAAGTCTTTAAGTCATCATATTTCCAAGCAAAAACGTGTTTATTTTTCCTCAACAGCTTAACAAATGCTTCTTTCTCTTCTACAGAAAGTCCTAATCCTAAATTCACATTTTGAGGAGTTTGATCAGTACCCAAATTTACTAATTCAAACCTTAGGGTAGAGCTTTGGATCTTTGTATTAGTTACAGGTTTAAACCTGTCTTTTATATCATAAAGATCTTCAAGTTTTACCACAGGCTTAGGAATTGCATTTTCTTGAGGTGTTTCTTTTATTTGGGAGTCATGCTCATCCTCTTCAATGATTTGGTTGTCGTAAGACTTTTCAGAAGTTAAAAATTGTAAAATATCATCGTCATGATTAAATACTCTCCAATTAGTGATGTTGTCGGGAATTGAAGGCCTGAAAATCAACTCTACAAAAAATCTATCAGGGCTGTAGTCTTTTGAAGGTAGGAGCCTGGAGGCTACATTGGCTAGTAAGTCGGCAGCTGAATTCTGGGACCGAGGAATGGAGGAAATGTTAAATGCTAAGAAATGTGAAGTAAGGTCTTGCACAAGCGATTGGTAATGCTTAAGGTGATTGGAAAGGCAATGAATTGCATTTCTAACCTGTTTAACAATAATTTCAGAATCGTAGAATACTTTTAGATATTGCACTTTAAGGATGATCGCTTTATATAAACCCTGAACTAGGGCTTCATATTTGGCTGTGTTGTTAGTGCATTCGAATTCTAATCTGCAAGACAGCATTGTCTTTTCCCCATGTGGACTAACCAAGATGCATCCTGCTCCCGAGCCTTCACTAGACTTGGAGCCATCAAAATACAAAGACCAAAATAAAGGAGTATTAACAGTGATATTTACAGCATTCTCATAATCATTGAAACATCTAGACTTGTCTGTTTGTGAAAAAATTTCTATCTGAGATGTAAAATGATTAACTGAGAAAGGGGAAGGTTGGGCAACAAAGTTGCCAAAGAATGACTCTGATGAATAGTTGCCCAAAATGTTGTTGTTGAAAGCTACAGGGTGATTTTCCTGTTCAAAGTCGGTGACTGTATGGGTCATATGTTTTTCTCGGTCTATCTTTATTTGATTTGGCTTACCTTTATAAGGAAGCCACATGTGTGACCAATCAGTAGAAATGTACCCATGTAATTTTTCAGACTAGTCTCTGCTCAAAATTAAACCGTAAAACTCAGGTATATCGGCTATAAGGATATCAATTCTTTGTACTATTCCTGGATCAGCCAATAACCTGATGGTTACAGAATTAATTTCTCCAACAACCTGTACCTTAGTCCTGTCTGATTGAACAATATGGATAGCGAACTTCTGGGGTTCTATGTTCAGTTTGGAGCAAACTGAAGTTGGCATTATGTTAGAAGATGCCCCTGAGTCAATTAAACAGTTGTGCATGTTTCTATTATAGATTTCGTAGGTTGGGAGAAATGGTGGAGTATGAGAGCTTGACCTGTCCCCAATCAGGACTGAATCTGTGGCTTCAACCATGCCTGGGGGAGACTGACCTGAGTCATTAGCAGCCTTTGAACTAGGAAGAGGAGTAGAAGGGATAGCATTCAATTCTTTAAGGAGTAATTTTTGCTGATGTTTAAGTTTGCTAAACTCAAACATGGTTATGTTGGCCTTAGTCTTTTTCATGTCATCAACAATGTTATATTCCATTGACTCGGATACCACTAACGTCTTAGAAGTTGAAGGGGAAGTAGAAGTTGAAGGATGGTTTTGAGGGACTACTGCAGGTGGTTTCTTTGGAGGTACTTTTTCCTTTGTTGTAGTAGCACCTGTGCTCCTTTTCTTTGAAGTTACCTGGGCAGGTTCAGGAGTACCTTTACTCCTGGTGGTGACTGGGAAGGCTTCTTCTTCATTATCTGTATCAGGATCGGGGAGTATGAAATCCCACATTCCATGACACTCAGCTACTTCTTCTTCATCGTCAGATGGTGGGGTTGCCTCTTCTTCTTCTTCTTCCTGGTCTGAGTCGGCATTAGATATGACATTAGGTGGCTTTGTTTCTGTTTTCTTGTAAGTCCTAAAAGGTATTTTGCTTGATGTTTCGGCCACCTGCTTCTTTATGTCAATCATTTCGTTGGATAGTGTTTTCAAGACCTTCTGCAGTCCCTCCATATCATATGGGTCTTTTGGGCTTTTCTTCTTGGAGTCTTCTTTAAAAGAAACTTTTTTAGCTTTTCTTTCTTCCAAGGCAGCTTTCTTTTCTAAAGAATTGATGCGCTTTTGCACATCAAGTGCTTCTTTCATGTTTTCTGCTAAGGTAGGTTTCCCAGCCCGATCTACGAAAATAGCTATATTGGTAGCTAGGGCAGTGATATACCATTCGCTTCGTATTTGTTCACTTGGTTTGGAAGCTGTAGGGATTTTGTTAAGGAGCTTATTGAAACGAGCATTAAATTCCTTAATGGGTTCCCTATGTTCTATTCTTAAGTTGGAGAGATGGTTTATTAAGGTTGCTAAAGACCTATCATCTCCATACTTAGTAAGAAACTGCTCTTGGCATGTATCCCAACTGGTAATAGATCCAGAGGGTAGTGAGAAATACTAGGATCCTGCTGATCCTTGCAAAGTATAAGGGAAAAGCCTGACAACAACATCTTCTTGCGTTACCCCTTTTAAGTTGACCGACAGCATGAAATTATTAATGTGTTCTTCGGCCTGAGTTCCATCATCTGGGTTAAACTTAGGGATCCACTTTTCAGGTGCATCTGGTAAAGGATGCAATGGTGCAGGCATATTGACCGCACCGGGTCGGGTCCATGGATCTACAATTGTAATAGTACCAGTGGTTGATACTACTATTGGGGTTCCAGATGTATGGGAAGAAGATGATACTGAAGGGTGAGCCGATTGAGATGTTGAAGCTTATGTTCCCTGGTGGACAACAATATGTAATGGAGGAGTGGGTGGTTGACTTTGCAGATGAGGAGATGAAATGGATGATGTGGATGAAAGTTCCCCACTATCAGACTCTTCAGTGTGTTTCTTGGCCCTTTTCCTTTCGGGTATGGGAACTCGATGGGTTCTATACCAAGTTTTCCACTTTGAAGTCTGGTAAGTGGATGAGATAGATTGAACTGTGAAGTCGCACTGCTTTGTGATACCTCAGATCTCTGTGGCGAAATCGAGAAGGTCTGAAGTTTATGGATAAGAGATTGGACTTCAGGGGATTCAAGACTCAATTGTTCTGAGGTATGATGAGTGTGAGCAGTGGTAGTTGATTCTTTTTCTTCTTGATTGCGTGTTGGAGAACCAACATGCGATCGAGAGTGATTAGGAGAATCAGAGGGAGAATTACTCTTAGAATGGCTTGTGAATTTAGGTTTGCTTGCCATTCATAGTCGGGCCCTCCTTCTAGCGCCAAAAATGTTGATGCCTCGAAAATCGCTGCACCAACATTGGGGAAACCACCCGGTCCGGACCTTAGTACAGCTCCTTTTCCGTTTGGGATAGTGGCTCCGACTGGGGGTAATGGGACCAGTTTCCCAGAAATAGATAAATGGGATGAATGAATACTTTGTAGATCATACTAGCGATAGGCGGATGACTAAAACTATTGACAGAAATATAAGTAAATAATACTATCCTGGGAGTCTATTTGAACTCTAAAGCGTAGCTTTTGATGCTCTATATCCAAAAATACAATTATATAGATGACTGCATTCTTAAGACATAGATAATAAACTATTAAAGATTGTTGTGCCTAAATAGTTAGGCGCAGCGATTAAAGCGATACTACTATGCTTTAAGCATTCATACGATTAACGGATACATGATTAAAAATAAAGACATATCATATAAACATCCAATAGTGGAATGAGTAAGATTTCCTGTTGTTGCGCATGCATACAATTAACGATAGCAAGAATAATTACACAGCGAATTCACATACACAGGATGAATTCAAACAAAAGATAGAAATACCATTTGAATAGTAAGCCACTCCCAATATGAATTGCTATGTGTAGATTTTGCCTCAACGCATAAACATTCCTCAATCAATGACAGTAGTGCACAATTGGATCAAGAAATTTCTCCATTAAAGTAAAAGCAACTGGTCGAGTTTCATAAAAGAATATAGGCTGAAGCACAATAGTGAAAACTTCAGTCTGTTAAGTCTTATTACAAAATTTTACGACCCTTTCTAAAAACATGAAAGGGTCTATAAATACTATGTTAATCTAAATATCTACAAAACAGAAAAGCTAACTAAGCTGATGTCAATAACTTCTTGTTGCTATTTCTGCTGGCAATCCGAGGAGCTGGAGGATGAGTCATTCTGTTGGCTGCTTCCCTTTGAACCTGAGTTGATTGATGGCGAGCATTGGCTCAATTTCAGGAGGTTTGTTGAGCCGGGAACTGAGCTGGGCAGCGTAGGTGGAGTCTTGGATGTCGGGGATCATGCATTGAACGGCATCGGTTAAGCATTTGAGGGCAGATCGTTGTTCATGAGGCTTGATAAGGAACTGCCAATATGTTTATATGTTTAAAGTGTCGACCCCGGTAATCGACCTTGCCTTGCTCTCTAAATCTGGGTAGCACGTCTGCTCCAATGTATTTGCTGTAGTAATCTTCCCGGGCGTGCATTGGGAAATCATATTGGCTAGACAGAGAGTATCATTTACTAGATCAACCAAATTACCAGCAGTTAATATACATCTTGATGCTGCCCTTTCTGCCTTTAATACCTGTGTTTGCCATTCTATAAACAATATGTTTTTATGGACCTCAAGTATCCTATGCAAATTGGATTCCTTTCCTAACTTCAAATCTTACCATTCAAGGTAGGTTGTGATATCTTCTTCGGCTTGATTCAAGTCATCTCATGCCTTTTCTACCTGCTCATTTACAGTTGTAGCTAACTCGCAAAGTGGTTCCACTTGAGAGAGGGATTGAGCCAAGAGTTTAACTTGCGCTATAAGCGCCTTGTTGATTAACATCGCCTCCTTTTTGAATTCTTTTATCTGCAAATCTCCCTTGGTAGTCTCTAACTGTGCTGTAATTTGAGCGATATGCTCATCCTTAGTCTTCAAAGATTGCTCATTTACCGCTTTTAGTTGCTCCAAAGCCTCTGTCAATTCATTTTGTCTCTGGATGGCTGCCTGGTTAATCCTCTGTTTCTCCTCCTCCCATTGCTGCATCAATTGGCTATTTATTTTCTGTTGTTCCACTAGCTGTTCGCTTGCACGCACTGTCTCCTGTTGATGTTCCGCTAATTGCCTCTCGGCTTGTATTGCCCTTTGTTTGACATCCGCTAATTCCGCTTGCAGTGTGGAAATTTCCTGGTCTTTAGTCTTTAAGAGAAGACTTACCTCTGATGCCTTGTCGATAGTGGCAGCCGAATAAGCTCCGGCATATTGTGACAACTTGGTCAAATCATCAAAGGGATCGAGTTTCTCCTTCCAGACTATATTGCCCATGGCTTCTTGTTCGGGAAAGAGGGAAGGTTGATCAAGCCTTTGTCTCTTTCTCGATCGTTTTACCACGACTCTATGCTTAGGGCTGTAGAAGACGTTCAACGGAGGAATATCTTCTACTTGGAGAGTGATTTGGTCGCTAGGACCATTTGGAATTATTTCCACATTTACAGTTTTAGGTGGGCCGTTGGCTTCGTTCAAAGCCTGAGATGAGTTTCAATCGTTTACACTGCTAGTTTTAGGAGTATTAGTATTCTGTGAGTCTTTTCCTCCACCGATAATGGTACTAAAATGCTGCCATTCCTTTTGCAGCTCAGGGTCTGTGACGACACCCTTGTTAGTATCGGTGGTGGTTTGTTTGGACTGTGACTCCTTTAACAGTTTTTCTTGTTTTTCCTTCTCTTGCTGCTCCTGTTCCTTCTGCTGCATCTCTGCCTGCTTCTTTCACTGGTTGTCTTCCTTCTCTTTTCTATGCCTATCTTCCTCTTCTATTCTTAAGCTTTCTGCCTGCTCTTTCTTTAAGAGTTCTTCTTGTTGTTCTCTCTTCAGCTTCTCCTCTTGGTTTTTCTTCTGTTGTTCCTCCTGCTCATTGTTTTTGGTTTTCACTGTAGCAGGGGGTTCTTTCTTTTGTTGCTGGCCAGGCTCGCTTGAAGATGCTGCTTGGGTTGGCATTATTAGGTCTAGGGGCAGAGTTTGCAACCTTTGCTCCCTGAGCTTATTAAACTCAGATAACCCTTCGTCATTATATCTTGTCCTGGCAAGCTCTTTAGCATGACCTATTGATTGAGCTGAGGCAAAAACATCATCGAACATATCTTCTTTGTGCTCAAATGTTGATAATTTGGCATGTTCCAGAGCGGCATATGCATATCGGTTTGGATCATACGCTCTATTCAGAATTATAGGAAGATCTAGAGCTTGAATCTTGTTGGCTTCTTTTTCTGCATGTTTCAAATCATTCAGGGTAAAGACTCCACATCTGAAAGGAAAAGTAGGCCAGCCCCTTTTCTTCTCCTGCTTAAGAGTCTTTGTGGTACTCTTAGCTGTAATTTGGTATGCAATTTCCCTTGCTAGCAGTTTGTCAGGGACATATAAGGGGAGGACATGGGGATTGGCTTGGCTGCCACAGACCCTGACATAAGTAAAATACTCTTCCCCAAACCAACTTCCCACCACTGGCAAGTCAATAGAGGCTAGGTAGGAGATCCTTGAAATGGGCTTATCAAAAATTGCATAATAAACAGGAACCATGAAACCATTACAAATTTGATACAAGTGATTCTTATGGGATGACTTCCACATCTTACGATGGTAAATATGGATGGGCGAGGGCTCCTGTGTGGTCCACCTCCAACCAAGAATAGGAAATTCAGAATTAAAACATAAGGTGTCTAAGATATAAGCGCTATAGTAGAACGGAGGAATATTCCTCTCGCTGACTCTGGTTTGATTTCTAAATTCACTAACAGCTAGGGCAAGCTTATCCTAAAGGATAGTGGCCCAATCCATAATCCAACAGTTGACTGCTGCCTCCATGAGGGGAACCATTTCAATGGTGAAAATGGCAGAATCGTGCAAACCCCATAATCTACACATCATTATAGCGGCATAGCAATAAGGGGAACACAAAGAGTCGACTGAGTACTTACCGGAGGATTCATGCTTGTTCTTATTTGGATTCTGCCTCCAATATTTGATAGGCTCGGACTCAATCTCATTCTCACTTGCGAATTTCTCCAAAAATGCGCTATTGTATACTTTCTCTGGCTTAGGCAAATGATACATTTGCCTCAGATCTTCTGGCTTAAACGACCCAAAAATCCTTCCATCCTTTGCGACAAAAGTCCTGTCTGTAATAGGGATTTCTTCAATTGCCCATTTGATAACATCAGTATATGGGAGCATTTGTTCCCTTGCCGCTATCCTATGGAGGAAGGAATCGGCCAAGTCTTTGAGAGTGCACTCTGATTTTTTTAATGAATCTACGGTAGCTTCCTCTACCACCTGCGTTGGTTTCTCGGCCTCTAACAAATCATAAGTTCCTTGCCAAGTTGTTCTAGCAAGGCCCACGCATGTTGTGTCGGATATCAGCTCCTTCTTGCTGTTTACTACTGCTTGTGGCGCAGCTGGTGGATTGATAACACCTGCAACTTTCTTTGAATTTTTACCCATTATGCCCGAATTGCCTTGAAAAACTGTATTCTGTACAGAGAGACAATTTTTGCGTAACACAGAGATAACAATTAAACCCAAAGTTGATAGTAAAAAAGAAAGAAGAATGTTGATATACTTCGCTTTTATTAAAACGGCGCGGAGACGATCTATAGGCATATCTGAGGGTAAGGATTCATTTAAGGGACCGTATAGGACCTGCCACCTTATAAATGCTCATTAGTCCAATATTTAGTTGAAAGATCTTTCAAATCATGCAATGGGCGTACTGGTGGCCGAGCGGGAATGATTATGCCTTAACTATCATTAAATCAGGCTTTCCAATCACTTTTTGTTGAGAACCGTGCCCTATCGCATCGCATCGGGCGGGGGCGCATGGCTAGTTTTAACAATGTTTTGAATTTTGTCGATCGCCGATTGCGATATTGCATCGGCGAAAGGCATATGCGCATTAAGGGTTCAACAAGGGGAGCCGCCGATCGCCGATTGCGATATCGCATCGGTGAAAGGCATGTGCACAATGCTTGCAGCATAAAGGGGATTGCCGATTGCGATATCGCCGATAGCTTTATCGCATCGGGGTTTTAATAAGAGGCACGTTAGTGGTGCACAAGGGAATTTGCCGATTGCGATATCGCCGATAGCTTTATCGCATCGGGGGGGGAGCCTTTTGATTGTTTAGTGCATCCTTTATGTTATTGCGATATGCGATCTTGTGATCACTTTATCGCGATAAACACATATTCGCTTTATTTCCAATTTTTTAAAGAGATATTGCTTTTAAGGGTGATTTTGTAAAGCGCTCCTTTGATTTGTTGGACTTTTACAAAGTAAGAGTTTTGACATCAATTTTATTTTAAGAGGGACCCATTTCATATTTTAATGATTTTGTAAATAAAAATAATATGAAATGGGGGGTTGTTTGCAAAGCACAACAGATACCCATCAAAGATGATTAAAAACCCTTTAAACAAAAGCTTAGGAGAAGTAATCTAGTTCTTATGTCGTTAATTGAAAAAGAAGTAAAAAGGATGTATGATGCAGAAATCATAGCACCAATTAGATATTCAGATTCGGCGTCTAATTTGGTCACAACTAGAAAGAAAACAAGAGGAATCAAACTTTGTGTGGATTTCAGGAACTTGAATAAAGTGTCATTAAAAGATAATTACCCTCTCCCTAAAATGGACCACATTCTCCAGAGGGAAGTAGGCTCATCCAGAATTTCATTTCTTGATGGATTCTCTGGATACAACCAAATCTTAGGTTAACCAGAGGATCAAGAAAAGACTGCATGTATCATTATCTGGGGTACTTTCATGTATTTGAATATGCCTTTTGGATTGATGAATGATGGAGCAACATTTTGAAAAGCAATGGACATAGCTTTTGCAAAAGAAATCCAAGAATTTCTAGTGGTTTACCAAGATGACATCATAGTGTTTTCCAAATCAGATGATGAACATCTAGATCACCTAAGAACAGTTCTCATTAAATGTAGAAAATTTGATATTTACTTAAATCTAAAAAATACATTTTTTGGTCTAGAAGAAGATAAAGCCTTGAGACACATAATATCAAAAGATGGAATTAGAATAGATCCAGCTAGAATAGAGGCAATCCTCAACATCACTCATCCTAGAAACATCAATGAAGTACAATCATTTTTAGGCAAAATAAATTCTCTTAGGAGATTCATTTCAAGCTTAGAAAAATTAATTAGAGAATTAAATAACATGTTAAAGAAATATTTAGTACTTAAGTGGATGGTAGAGGCTAAAAGATCTTTTCAGGAAATCAAAGAAGCCCTTACTAAAACATCAATCCTCATAAGTCCTGATTTAAAAAAAGATTTTATAATTTTTTCTTTCAAATTCAGAACATACTATTGCTGCAGTGTTGTTGCAAAATAATGATCAAGGTTATGAGTAGCCTATTGCATATTTCAACAACTCTTTGAGAGATGCTACACTAAAGTACAACATAATGGAAAAAGAAGCACTTGCTTTAGTAAAATCTATTAAAGATTTCAGAGTGTACATATTGTATTCACACGCCATTGCTTATGTTCCAAATTCAGTAGTAAAGGACATTATGAAAAAGAATGGGCCTGAAGGAAAGAGAGGGAAATGCATATAGCCAAATCTTAGTTTAACTAGAGGATCAAGCAAAGACTACATTTACCACTCCTTGGGGTACATTCATTTATTTGAAGATACCTTTTGGATTGATGAAATCTGGAGCAGCATTCCAAAGAGCAATGGAAATAGATTTTGCAAAAGAAATTCATGATTTTCTAGTAGTTTACCAAGATGACATCACATTGTCTTCCAAATACGATAATGAACATCTAGATCACCTAGAAGAGTTTTCATTAAATGTAGAAAATTTGGTATTTCCTTAAACCCCAAAAATACACTCTTTGGTCTAGAAGAAGATAAACTCTTGGGACACATAATATGAAAATATCGAATTAGAATAGATCCAGCTAGAATAAAGGCAGTCCTGAACATCACTCATCCAGGAAACATCAAGGAATTACAATCATTTTTAGGCAAACTAAATTTTCTTAGGAGATTCATTTCAAGCTTAGCAAAATTAATTAGAGAATTAAATAACATGTTAAAGAAATATTTAGCACTTAAGTGGACAGTAGAGGCTAAACAGTCTTTTCAAGCAATTAAAGAAGCCCTTACTATAAAAATAGTCCTCATAAGTCCTGATTTCAAAAAATAATTTATAATTTTTTCATTTGCTTCAGAACATATTATTGCTATAGTCTTGTTGCAGAAGAATGATCAAGGTTATGAGCAGCCTATTGAATTTTTAGCAAATCTTTGAGAGATGCTATACTAAAGAACAACATAATGGAAAAACAAGCACTTGCTTTAGTAAAATCTATTAAATATTTTAGGGTGTATATATTGTATTCACACATCATTGCTTGTGTTCCAAATTCAATAGTAAAGGAAATTCTGAGAGTGAATCGGCATGAAGGAAAGAGAGGCAAATGGATACAACCAAATCTTAGTTCAACCAAAGGATCAAGGAAATACTACATTTACCACTCCTTGAGGTACTTTCATGTATCTGAATATGTCTTTTGGATTGATGAATGCTGGAGCAACATTCCAAAGAGCAATGGACATATCCTTTGCCAAATAAATCCATGACTTTCTAGTGGTTTACTAAGATGATATCATAGTGTTTTCCAAATCAGGTAATGAAAATCTAGATCAGCTAAGAATAGTTTTCATTAAATGTAGAAAATTTGGTATTTCCTTAAATCCAAAAAATACACTCTTTGGTCTCGAAGAAGATAAACTATTGGGACACATTATATGAAAAGATGGAATTAGAATAGATCAAGCTAGAATAGAGGCAATCCTAAACATCACTCATCCTAGAAACATCAAGGAATTACAATCATTTTTAGGAAAAATAATTTTTCTTAGGAGATTCATTTGAAGCTTAGAGAAATTAATCAGAGAATTAAGTAACATGTTAAAGAAAGATTTAGCACTTAAGTGGATAATATAGGCTAAACAGTCTTTTCAAGCAATCAAAGAAGACCTTGTTATAACACCAGTCCTCATAGGTCCTGATTTAAAAAATGATTTTATAATTTTTTCTTTTCCTTCAGAACATGTTATTGTTGCGGTCTTGTTGTAGAAGAATGATCAAGGTTATGAGCAGCTTATTGCATTTTTCAGCAAATCTTTGAGAGATGCTACACTAAAGTACAACATAATGGAAAAATAAGAACTTGCTTTAGTAAAAGCTGTTAAATATTTCAGAGTGTACATATTATATTCAAACATCATTTCTTATGTTCCAAATTCAGTAGTAAAGGACATTCTGACACAGAATGGGCCTGAAGGAAAGAGAGGAAAATGGATTTCCACTAGTTTGGAATATGACACAGAAAAAAAGCCTACAAAACTTATCAAAGGCCAAGTTTTAGCCAAACTCATGCCTAAATTGAATTGCTAGGCCTTAGGTATAAATTTCATTGGTTCCCTAAATGATTAGGAAGAGATGGTGACTCCATAGATAAGTGAACCTTTCATAGATTCACCTTGGTATGGAAATATAATATTTGTTTTACTAAACCTACAAGCTCCTCCTGGTTTATCTAAAACTAAAGCTAGATTTTTGAAAATGAAATCAACGAAATATTGTATTAAAGAAAATGCTTTATTTTGGAAATATAATGGTGGAATTCTATTAAATCATTTATTGAAATATGAAGCTGACAAATTTATGCAAGAATTTCATTCAGGAGATTGTGGAGGAAACCTATAATGGAAAACAATTGCTAATAAGATTTTAAGGGAGGGTTTTTACTGGCCCACCCTTGTTGCAAATGTCAAGAAATATGTGACCTCATGTCACAAGTGCCAAATATTTGAAGGCAAAAGGAAACTCCTGCCGTTACCTCTCAAACCCATCTCCACAAAAATTCCTTTTCAACAGTGGGGTTTAGACTTCATTTGGGAAATTGACCCATCCTCCTTAGCCCAACATAAATGGATTTTGATAGCCACTAATTATTTTACTAAATGGATAGAAGCCATCCCTTCTAGATAAGCCACAGACTCTGTCATCATTTCATTCCTTGAGAATAACATCCTTTCTAGGTTTCGATGCCCACAAAAGCTCATTACTGATAATGCAGCTGCTTTCAAATCCAATAAAATGGTAGACTTTTGTAACAAATATCACATTACTCTTGTCCATTCCACTACCTATTACCCTCAAGGTAATGGACTTGCAGAATCTTCAAACAAAAGCCTTGTCAATGTCATCAAGAAACTGCTAGAAGACAATAAGAAGACATGGAACAAAAATTTGGTTAATTCCTTCTGGGCAAATAGATTAACTACCAAGAAATCCATTGCTATATCTCCTTACAAGCTAGTATATGGAATGGAGGTTTTTTTTCCATCCTCTTTAGGAGTACCAGTGATGAAAATTATTCAAGAGTTGCAAGTAGAACCGAATGATATCCAAAGAAGGATAAATCAGACAATATATTTGCATCAAACCACAAAAGAAGTCTATGTCAAATCACAAGTAATCTAGGATAAAGATATTTTTGACAAGAAAACCAAAGTTGATGATTTTTAAATAGGTGATAGAGGACTCAAATGGGATTCTAGGAGAGAAGAAAAGGGAAAACATGGTAAATTTGATTTCCTGTGGCAAGGCCCTTATATCATTTATGGTTACACTGGTAACAATGCATTTTTCTTAAAACAAGTAGATGGAATAGATCTACTAGGAGGACCCGTCAATGGTGGAATGTTGAAGCATTACTTATCCATTGATTAACAATAGTTCATTTTAATTTTCTCATTGTATATAACATTACAAAGTTAAGATTGGATTGGATAGTAATCTTTTGAAGTTGAAGCCCAGAGTGAAGGCCCTGAGCTTTGAAAGGCTTACCATAATATATATGAATAAAACAAATCACAGAGGAGCACTTATAAGGCAACCACGACCAAAGTTTCAAAGGCTACTAATCTTAAAGTTTTCGACATTTCACCAGAAAATGCCATCCCCATGTGGAGCCACTGTTAGGGTCCGATAATAATAGGATTCATAATTTTGAATTGGCTATGGTTAGTCTTGTAATATTGTACATACTTTTACTTTTTTGAAAAATGGTTTCCCATATCAAAATTAAAAAATGTTAAGAGGGTATGTCCTAGAAGAATAATCAAAAGACAAAAAGAAAGAAAAGAGAAAAAAAGTAAAAAATATGAACCCCAAAAAGGGATAAAAATAGATCATGAAAGTGTGAAAATTCAAATGCCACTTCTTTTACTTTACTTTGCAAGATAACATATAGTGTAGCTTGTAAAAAATGCCACAATCCATGATGGTCAAATAGTTTAACCTTGACTCATTCATGCTTTAAATTTCATGTTGATAGATAGAGAATAAAGGTATGGCCAAATTGTTTAATCTTGGTAGATCAATAGTTAGGTAGAAAACAAAAATGATCTCATTAGTTTAATCTGAGCCATTGGAAGCTATAAAGTTACAATTAGATAGTTTTCTTATCAAAAGAAAAAGAAATGAAGGGCCAGCAAGCTCAAATGCACCAAATTAATGAAGATAAAATGCTAGGGTGAATAAAGGGTAGGTAGAAGAAATTTTGCAAGTGCACAAGGTTGCTAAGTGAAAAAGCACATTCATCATGCTTAATATTATGCTTTGTGTGCAAGAGAAAGGATATCCACTAAAGCTTATTTACTAATTTCCCATCATCTCAATAGACCCGGGCATATATAGTTTACCAATTTCCCTTGATTATCCTTTCATTACCTTTAAATACCATTTCCTCTCATTTTGTCATTTTATCCCTTTGTCATACATTTCCCTAGACTTTACACTTCAATTAATCATTCCCCCTTCCCAAAATCCATTTCCATAGTGTGAAACACATTCCCATAACAAATGTTAAATTCCCCCCTTATTAGTTTCCTTTTTCTCCATAAAAACCCACTAAAACCCTTTTATCCTAAGTTATTTAATATACCCCGCTTTATACATTTAAATTCCCCCATGTTATAAATTCCCTCACAACCTTTTAGCTCACCAAACCATGGTGTCTAGTTGAAACCCCTGCCATATAACCCATGCTCCCACCTTTTATTAACCCGCTGCTTATATTTGAATGCTGACATTTTTTGTTAATTAATTACAATTCTTTGTAATTAAGCCCCAGGCCCTCCCAACCACTTTCCAACTTCGTTTGTGCAACTTCACCACACAATATCCCTCTGATCTCCCACCTCTAGATCCAATGGTGCACAACCATATCACGCATATTCATCATCCGATAGTTAACGGCCAGAGAGCATGTGAGATTCATGGTTTTGGTTGAGAACTATTTAGCTATGTGGTGACACCATGTTATATTGCCTGCTCGCGAAAAATACCACCCTCCATCCAAATGTGGTGCGATATGGCCTAAAACCACCTCCCCACCTAAACTAAAACTGCCCACTGTTCATTTAATAAAATTGCACCAAAATCTAAACGTTATTGGT
This sequence comes from Pinus taeda, assembly GCA_000404065.3. Taxonomy (NCBI): domain Eukaryota; kingdom Viridiplantae; phylum Streptophyta; class Pinopsida; order Pinales; family Pinaceae; genus Pinus; species Pinus taeda. The sequence continues at coordinate 310,357 of APFE030465148.1, read as the reverse complement.
TTAAAGGACAAAAAAGCCCCCATTTTCTCTTTTTGCCCATTTTCACTATAAACTTGTGGTAAAACAATTCTAAAACCCTTAAGCTCTACATGACCAATTTAACCAACTTTTCCACCTTAAGACGCTGCAGACACTGAATTGAAGAAACAAATTTACAATTGAAACCTCAAAAGCCTTTGATGCCACCATGAAACCCCGTATGCACACCTAATTTGAACTAGAATGACATTGCTAATTTGAACTATGCATAGTGATCATTCAATGGTTAATTAATTAAATTAATTAAAAACCTTCCTAAACTAAAAAAGAGTTTTCTGCATCCAAACCATTTTTCTACAGATTGTAATTACCCTCCTAATTATACGAGAGCTCCTAACCTCACTCCTAAATCCATAGAAAGACTAATTCAGTTGAATACACCAAATTATGGCTTCCCAAACCTCCTTGGATATATGATCTCTACAAACCCCTCACCTGGACATTGACCACATTCCATTAGCCAACATAGAATTTCAAATCAACGACACTGCTTCCCCTGCCTACCTACCGAAACTCCACTACTAGAGTGAAGACAAGTTTTTGAGCTAGAAGGATGGCATTCACCTATGGGAGTCCAAATTAACCAAGTACTTCTTCCCAGAAGTACACCTATTCCTAGAAATAATCCACTTATGCCAAGATTGTTATGTTCCCAATCAAAGATCCATAATCAAATCTAACCAATAGGTTTTATTCATTATTACAACAGAATCAATAAATCAACTGATGCAAACCCAGTCATGTCCAAATGAGACCCCACTTCCATTGAAGTTTTACTTGAACTTTACATAAAGCTAGACCTTCCCAAGAAATCTCAAATCTTTCAGACTTTCATCATTGAAGAGTCTCATACTCCAACAGATAGTCCTCCATATGCTGCCACCTTTTTTCTGAGAGAGGTAGAAAAATTATAACCATGCTCTCTTGCATTCTTCGATACACCATAGATGAAGGTTGTCCTTGCTTTCCTTTATAACTTTTGCGCAGGCAAGCCTCCTGCTATAGTTTACAACTATGCTCAGTTCATAGTAGACATAATCCATGAATAGTTCATCAGATTACCAAATGAGAGAGTGTTCAAATACTCTTATGTTTTGTTTCACATGTTCCTATATTATCAGTTTGACAAACTTCTAGTCAGCATCCAAACATTAGACACCAAAGGAAATCCAAGATCTGTCATCTACTAGACACCATTAATGCAAAGATACTCAAATTTTTTCTCCTATAAATATTTCATTGACTCATTTGTTAATCTAGGTATAAACATGCTAACCAATAACTATCAACTCAAGATCAGTCAGGATATTAAAAGAGTTTTACAATTAGCTAAGAACAGTAGAGTGGGAGACTGGTATCTATACTAGGACCAAAAACAAATCGGAATATATGGATGACAACTCACTCCCCACAAGTTTCCCAAATACCTCTGCATGAGTATATTTGCATTAGAGTATTTCAGACAAATCATAAACTCTGATGAAGTTAATTTCCTATCAGCTAGGAAGAAGACCCAGTTTAAAATGAAAAACCAATTGGGCCCCTTTATTCGTAATAATAGGGAAGTTGGACCAGAGGAAAATAAAATTTTACAATAGATGAATTTCAAAAGAAGTTTTATGTGGAAATATGACCCTCATGGAGTCATAAATAAACTAAATCTCAAATTCAAATTGAGTCCTTTCATACATGATCTTGTGCCTGACATTAAGAGATTTGCCAACTAGTCAGAATGGTTGGAAAGGACTTTGATAGATGTGTAGAATATTGTATTAGATGTGGAGAATACTTTAATAGATGTGGAAAAGCAGACTGGTACTAGTTCCTTTCTGAAGGTTCTAGCTCTAGAAGAATAGATGAACATTCCTCCTATTTTGTGGACTCCAGCCAATGAAGACAGAAATGCAAAAAGAACCAGGGAAGGAGGTTCTAGCTCGACAATGTGAACTACAGATGACCAATTTGAGATCAGTTATAGGAAGAGGCCCAATCTTAATCCTTTAAATGAAAAAGAAGACCCCCTTGACATAGTGGAACTCATTGACACTAAAACAATGGTTGGAAGGTGTAGAGGCCCAACAGCTTCACAAGAAACACACTAGCCTTCTACTTCAAACACTCAATTTATTAAGAAACAACTTAGCATTGGAGCCTCTTCATCTAGCGAGCCAGTGGATAAAGAGAAAGATATAAAAGAGAAGTACAAAGAGTTAAGTTGAGAAATGAGACATTAAAGGCAAAGACCTATGCCCAACACTTTAGGCAAACAACTGCAAATAAAAATAGATTAATTTCAACCTTTGACATTAGGACAGGTAAAATGAAAATGACATTCATGCAACCTATAGTCCAATGCCAAGATCATTAGGAGACTACAAGGAAACAAGTTTTAAATTTTTTCCTAGGGATGTTCACCCTATTGACCAAATTGAGTTCCATAAGCAGGCAGGTGGGATGATTTATTCCAACATGACAAATAAAGCAATGATTGTGCACAAACTCCAAAGATCACGAGATAATATCACAACATAGTATAAGCTGAAAAAGGCATCGTCAAAGGCCAAGGACAACAGAATCAAGTCACTGGAAGACGTGGTGATTGATCTTGGGTATAATCCCAATGATGTCAAAGCTGGAGAGAAATTGATAAAGAAGAAGAATGAGGATATTGTTGCTTTGAATAAGAAGCTAAAGCTACCTCATTCATAGCATCCATAGACCAAGGAAGTCCTTGAAAGCCAAACTCAACAGGAAGAGATGATGGACCTCATTCTCCAATTGAATGATCAATTGAAGGAAATGGAGAAGGAACTAGACAACTTCATATAGTTGAAATAGGACAACCTTGAGACAACCACTCCCACTGCCATTCCCACAGTGACTACAAAAGTTCCATCAACCTTAGTAGTTTCATTGGCCCCCACAACTCCACTGGCTACAACACTTCCAACTACAACAACATCTACATCATTAGCAGGTTCAACAACAACAACAGCTGAGCTAAGTGATGAGGAAAGTAAACTAGTCAAATTTATGGAAGACTTGTCCATTCAGACTGCAAAAATAAATAGACTAAAAGAACAAATGACAATTCTAGAGGATGAGAAGAAAATGGCACAAATTGTGCAAAAGAATGAAGTTCAAAAGTCAACCAAGTTGACTGAGAGGATAAAAAACTTAGAGAAAGAGTTAACATTAAAGGACTCACTTGCCTAAGCTAAAGAACAACCATGTGCAAATATCATTGACTCTGTGAATTGTATTTGGCCATCTATACAAGTCATCTTTGAAAAAAATGATTTAGTCAAAGAGGCTACTGAAGCAATTGAAAGATTTAAGGCTGAACATGGAGACATGCCAGAAGAAGCCGCCAGAATAATTCAATTTCTTAAGTCTAAAAATAAATATGAATTGTAGGAGTTGGACATAGCTGACAGGACTGGCAACATACTAGAGGTGAAGACAGTGCTCACCAAGAGGAACCAAATGTTGAACCTTGAGGACAAATACCAAACCATAGAGTTTGCTACAGACAGGTTCATGATTAAATTTGATGCTTTGAGGCAAAAAGGTTTGCCAAATCCCTTGGTGATAAATGATAAATTCATGCCAAATGAAGACTACAATAAAAAAAATCAGAGAGGTGGCATGAGATCAAGCCAAGAGTTCATCTATGAAGGGGATGCCTATAGGAAAGGTTCTGTACCAGACATTTGAGAACCTATTTTACCTGCTACATGAGGTAAAACACCTTTTTGTCAATATGTACACCTTTGAAAAGTACACAGAAGCAGATGAAATCTATAGAAAAATGGTAAATGTTAGGGTCCCACCCTAACCCCCTTATTTATGTAGTAGGATCGAGTCATAGTTATAGTTAAGTAAAGAGTCAATAAAGCCCATATTAATAATTGCAAGTGGTTAACCTGCATTTAATGACGAGACCACAGTTAGTTGCAAATGGGCCATGGTACTAGATAGATGGTATTAATAAGAACCATGGTATTGCTCCATGGTATTGCGTGTATGAATCATATATAAAGGATAGAGACTCCCTAAGAGGAGCATCATATCTTATTCTGTAATCGAGATCGACTCTATTGGAGGTTACCCCCTCAAAGAGGCAAGTGAACATTGCTTTCTAAAGAATCAAATACTTGTTGTTGTTTCTCACTGTTTTATGTTTTGGGTATCTTTCTTCGCATATTTGGTATTCTGGTATAATCTTGAAAGTTAAGAGCATAACAAGTGGTATCAGAGCGCTTTCCAGGGCCTGTGGGATCTCCATTTTTTTGCATTTAATTTTTTGGCTAGAGACGTGTTCCGGTGTCTTTAAACCACAGGATCTATCGTTGAGCGCATAAACCTGCAGATTTTGGGAGGCATGCATGCAGGAAATACAAGAGGTGGTCATGCTTGTTGGAATCCCTTGTAACCCCTATGGGTACCCCTTCGAGTAGTAGCGCATTACATAGAACTATACACGGACTGTCTTCGAAGTACCCTTTGGGTATATCGGAAGCCCCCTAGCTCCTTTGAAATCTTGCCATAGAAATATCATTAGTCGTCTTGCTACTACAGTACATTGAGAACACCACTCAGAGAGATTACTCACCTGTACGATAGGATAATCGGGTTGTACGACTAAGGGTACAATTGATCCTCCTTAGTTAGTGCCCTGAAACATTGGGCCAAGTAATACTGTCAAACCCTTATGTATATTGCGATATGTAGCATTGACACTCCTCGAGACCATAGTTCCCTTCTATATCTCTGGATCATGCATAATCTCTGCCAGATTAGATCTCGCAAGTTGGGGTTTTATAGCAGAAACCTCAATTAGTCCCGTTGTTCAGATTTATAAGAACAACCATTCAGATCTATTAGATCCATTAGATCTGTAGCAGCAATCTATTTCGCCATTAAAGATCTCTCCGATCAGTCATTCAGATTTCTCATATCCATCAGATTTTCCATCCAGATTTGAGTAGTTGTGTGGGTTTCTATACCTGGTGTGTGATTTTTGCAGGACTTTTGGCAACATTGACATTGCAGAGATTCGGTGACTGCAATATTCCTAAGCAAGGAGTAAAACCCCGTTAGGGGTTTTCACAAGAAAAAAAAGAGTTTGAGACCCCTGGGGTGCTTATTGGTAACTTAGCCCATAATAATCAAGATGATGAGCTGAGCAAGGTGGTACCATTCAATTGTTAGTGCCAAAAAAATTTTTGGCAGTCCCCAATTTCAAGTACATGGGATCAGCGCATGGTAGAAACTAGAGCTCAAGCTATGGCGAATGAGAAGATCGACAAACTTGAACAATCCTTGGAAGACATCCAAGACCAGTTGGAGAAAATAACTACAACACTCTTTACGGGAAAGGCGGAAGCCCGCGAGGAGGTGCATATTGGCAATGAACACAGTGAGGGTGAGTCTAGTCACTCTCTTCACCTCTGGGGCACCCACTAACAATCCTGTCCACGACCACCCAAGCTGGATATGCATAAATTTGATGGCTCTTACCTGGTAGCATGGATAGCACAAATGGAGCAATATTTCAATCTGAATTACATCTTGGATAATTCCACTCAGCTTATGACTCATCTTATGGTGGGAAGCATGTACTTGGACAATGAAAGATGGCAATGGTGGCAATGGCATCAACATTGCAATGGAAGGCCCTTCACTTGGGAGACATTTAAAAAATCTCTTATAGATCACTTTGACCATGACTCTGCTTTTTTGGGTCATCTCACTAAGCTCTGATAGACGAGCACAGTGGATGAATATATTACAGCCTTTGAAGCCTTAGCTTTCTACACTTTAAGTCTAGAAGGTGAGTTCTACATGGAATGTTTTATCAGTGGCCTTAAAGAGGCCATACAAGCTCACGTCCAACTGCACCACCCTCCCACATGGTTGGAGGCTTGCATGGTAGCTCGTGAAGTTGAACGTGCATTAGCGGCTCAGTCCAATTGCCCAAATTTCACCTCCAAGGTTCACCTCCCACAAGCTCACAACACTACCCAAACACTTAAGGTTCAAAAGGTGTCACCTACAAAAATGGCAGAAAGACGAAAGCAAGGATTATGCTACTACTGTGATGAAAAATACTCTCTTGGTCATAAATACAAGGAGCCCAAATTCTTTCAAATTGATGCTACTGATCACATCTCCTCGGAGGAAGCCCCACCACTTGACGAACTAGATGAGGAAGAAGAGGACAACTAGAAGGACCATGTCCCTGAAGAACTAGTTATTTTGCTGCATGCTTTGGCAGTGATTTCTTCGCCTCAAACTCTCAAAATCAGAGGTTTTATTAAGCATCGCCGAGTGGTAGTCTTTATTGATAGTGGAAGTACACATAATTTTATCCATCAAAGAGTCATGAAAGGAGTGCATTGATTTATACGAATAATTTCTAACTTCCAAGTCCAAATTGTGGATGGGGGAATAATGAAATATGACGACCGTTATGAAAATGTCAAACTTCAAATGGGGGATTATCAGTTAAAGACCCACATGTTTGCCATCCACATGGGAGGGTACGACATTGTCCTTGGTGCTGAATGGCTTCACAAACTGGGCCCAATCACAATGGATTTCCAGGAGTTATGTATGAGATTTAAGCAGAACAACGAGACACATACCCTCCATGGACTCCAGGTGGGATCTCCCTCTATTATTAGCTCACATAAGATGGAAAAATCGTTAAAAAAGGGCCATCATGGAGTTATAGCTCAACTTAATTTCATCCAAGCCGTCAAACCAAATTCTCTTCCAATTCATCCTAAGATGCAAAAGATTTTAAATAACCATCTACCAGTCTTTGACAAGCCTCATGAGCTTCCACCCTCGAGAGGGGAACATGATCATAGCGTCACTTTGGTCCCAGGGGCCCAACCACCAAATGTGCACCCATATAGATATCCATTCGGCCAAAAGAATGAAATAGAACAAATAACCAAGGAACTTTTGAAAGCAGGCGTCATTCGTCCCAGCATTAGTCCTTATTCATCACCGGTGGTCATGGTGCTCAAGAAAGATGGGGAATGGCATATGTGTCTAGACTTCAGGGCCCTCAATAAGTTGATAGTCAAATATTAATTTCCCATCTCGGTTGTTGATGATTTATTGGATGAACTAAATGGGGCTCAATTCTTCACTAAGCTTGATCTTCGTTTAGGCTACCACCAAATTTGCATGAAAGAAGTCGACATTCCAAAGACTGCTTTCCGAACTCATGAAGGCTGTTATGAGTTTTGGTCATGCCATTTGGTCTTTGTAATGCCCCATATACATTTCAGAGCCTTATGAACCACCAACTCAAACCATATCTCAGAAAACTTGTCCTCATTTTCTTCGATGACATCCTCATCTACAATCACACTTGGGCCGCACATCTTCAGCATATAGATCAGCCCTTGCACCTACTCCGCGAGCATAAATTAGTTGTTAAGATGTCCAAGTTTTCTTTTGGCATGGAAGAAGTTGAGTATTTGGGCCACATGTGGGGCGTGAAGGTGTCATTGTGGACCCCAAAAAGATCCAGGCAATGCAAGATTGGCCTCAATCTAAGACCTTGAAGAGCCTGAGAGGATTTTTGGGTCTCATGGGCTACTATCACAAATTTGTCCACAACTATCGTTGCATTTCTAGGTCCCTCACTCAACTCCTCAAGAAAAATTCATTCCTCTGGAATGATGAAGCACAATAGGCCTTTACAGTGCTAAAAAATGCCATGTGTTCCACTCCAGTCTTAGCACTACCCGACTTCACCAAATCTTTTGTCATTGAATGTGATGCTTCGGGTACGAGTATTGGAGCAGTCTTACTACAGGAAGGTCGAACCTTGGCCTTCAGAAGCCAACAACTAAGTGGGAAGAATCTGGGACAATCTACCTATGAGAAGGAGATGATGGCCATCTTACATGCAGTAGATACCTGGCGACCTTACTTGATGGGGTGATGCTCCCAAATCCACATAGACTATCAAATTCTTAAACATTTTTTGGAGCAACGCCTATCCTCACCATAAAAAAATAAATGGCTCACCAAAATGTTGGGATATGATTATGAGATAATTTACAAGAAAGGGCGCGAAAATATTATAGCAGATGCATTATCTCGCTAATTTGAGGATGAAAGTACCCTGTTCGCAATTTCCCTTCCCACTCCAGAATGTATTGAAGAGGCTCGCAGGGAATAGTTTTCACATTCCTCACTCTCCCAACTCATTACTCAATTGCAGGGGGATCCAAATTCCACTAAGGGCTACTCGTGGCAGGATGCGATTCTGCGCTATAAGGACAGAGTTGTACTTTTTACCAACATCCACCCTCAAAAGCAGCATTTTGGCAGAGTTTCACTCATCCCCCATTATAGGAAATTCAGGCTTTTAGAAGACGTATTCTCGCACTTGAATATCATTTTTTTGCATAGGAATGAAAAAGGACATTGTTACTTCTATAGTGGAATGTGACGTCTGTCAGTGCCACAAAGGAGAGACTGTCAAAGCACCAAGCATATTACAACCATTTCCCATCTCGACATCAATATGGGCAGAGGTTTCTATGGATTTCATTACAAGTCTTCCAAAGTCAGGAAACAAGTCAGTCATCATTGTGGTGGTGGACAGACTTTTTAATTATGCTCATTTTTGTGCCCTACCCCACTCTTTTACACCAACTTTGGCCGGTCAATTTTTCATGGATCAGATCTTCAAATTTCATGGCATGCCCACTTCCATTGTGTCAGATCGTGACCTGATATTCACCAGCAATTTTTGGCAGGAACTCTTTAGGCTACAGGGTACCCAACTAAAGCTCAGTGCTTCCTATCATCCACAAACTTATGGTCAAACTGAAGCAGTCAACAAATGTATAGAAACCTACCTTAGGTGTTTCACTTCAAAAAAGAAACATCTCCGGGTACAGTGGTTACCTCTAGTTGAATGGTGGTATAACACCAACTGCCATGCCACCACCAAAATGACTCCATACGAAGCATTTTATGGTCAACTCCCTCATTCCCCTACTTCTTATATCAAGGGATGCTCAAAGGTACAATCAGGGGATCAAATCCTACATAACCGCACAACCATGCTCGCCCATCTAAGAGAGAATCTTCATCAAGCTAAAAAACACATGAAGCAACAGGTAGATCAACATCAATCAGAACGCTAATTTCAAGAAGGAGATTAGGTATTTTTGAGATTGAAACCATATAAGAAAACATCACTCAAAGAAAAGGGGTGTGAGAAACTATCTACAAAATTCTATGGACTGTATCAAGTACTTCAGTGCATTGGAGAAGTGGCCCACAAGCTAGCTTTGCCACCCACTGAAAAAATCCATCCAGTTTTCCATGTCTCATGCCTCAAGAAAGTGATTGGGAATAATTGTAGACTTCAAACCAGTCTACTTGAACTGGATGAAGAAGGGTCAATCTGGCTCCAACCTGAACAGGTCCTAGACACATGCCAATGGCACCTGCATGGCCACATGATCAAGGAAGTTCTCGTCGAGTAGAAAGACACGTCTCTGGAAGATGCAACTTGGGAACCAACAACTATTCTTTAGCAGTTTCCGCAGCTTTAGCCTTGAGTACAATGCTATTCTTATGTGGGAGGGCATGTTAGGGTCCCACCCTAACGCCTTTATTTATGTAGTAGGATTGAGTCATAGTTATAGTTAAGCAGAGAGTCAATAAAGTCCATATTAATAATTGTAAGTGGTTAACCCACATTTAATGACGAGACCATAGTTAGTTGCAAATGGGCCATGGTATTAGATAGATGGTATTAATAAGAACCATGGTATTTCTCCATGGTATTACATGTATGAGTCATATATAAAGGATAGAGACTCCCTACGAGGAGCATCGTGTCTTATTTTGTAATCGAGTTCAGCTCTATTGGAGGTTGCCCCCTCAAAGAGGCAAGTGAACATTGCTTTCTGAATAATCAAATACTTGTTGGTTGTTTCTCACTGTTCTATGTTCTTGGTATATTTCTTTGCATATTTGGTATTCTGGTATCATCTTGTAGGTTAAGAGCATAACAGTAAATATCAAATTACCAGATGCAGACACATGGGAAAGGTTAAATGACTTACTGTAAAAATGAAAGGTAAAAGTGAAAACAGAGTAGTTAAAGTAAAGCAACAAGTCATTCTACATAAAAGAGTATCAAATGAAAGAGTATCAATTATAATCCAAAGTAAAAAGAATAGTCAGCGTGGAAGACCAATGACAAAGCATAATAAACAAAAAAATATCAAAGAATAAGGCAACACAACCTAATAAATAGGGACAGATTGTAGCAATTGAATATCTGTCTCTATCCTCTTGCATGAAGATATTTATTTTTCCTAGATTAATTCCCAAGATAGTTGGAAATATTTTGTAAACTATTTTTGTATAAATACTTCATAATTTGAAGTATAGAGGTTGGTTTTCTAGACATTTCTATAGTTGTATTGATCTATAACCTGAGGGTTCATTATACCAATTTTTCAAGTCAGTAGACTGGACTAAGTAATAAATAAATTGCATTACATGATTCATGTGTTGGGCCACTTCAGTGAATTATTTTCTCTTTTTCAAATTTTTATTTTACTAAGAATTTCACAAACTTGCATGCTATCTAAATTTGAATGAATTAAACTGGAATTATATTACAAAATTTTTTTATGTACAATTTGTCTTGAACAATTAATAATTTTAATGTTTTCTTCTGATATACAGATTAGGGAATCCCTCATTTCTCCCTACTTTCGATTGACCCCTACCATTTCACTCATTATCCGGTTTAAGTAACCCTTAGTTGCCCCTTGGATCTGATTGAAAACAACTTCACCATCTAGCCTTAAGATCTGAATTTACTCAGCTACCTTGCCCTGTAAACACAATCTCTAGAACTTGATCCAGTCTTGTTTTCTTAACACTTTACCCCATAACACAATGGTAAAAGACATCCCTCTATCCATCTAAGTTAGTGATTCCACCATCAAATCAAAACCAAAACCCAGGTACAATCATAACTAGCCTGAAATTAATTGACTATACAAAGTTAAATCATAAAGAGAGAGCCCTCTTTGAGCATTAGGAAGGCTACATCCTAATCTCCAAAGTAGGTTTGTGGTTACCTTTATCATTTCTTTCACAACAACTCTAGAGAAATTTTGGAGCGATAACACGTTCTACTTTCATCCTCCCAATGACCATGCATATTGTGAAATTTCTTGTTGGTTACTTAAGATTTTCTTAATATTCAATTGAATTATTCCACCCTACACTTAACATTAGTACCATTGTAACTTCTATTATAATATCATTTTGACACCCATGATTCTATTGGGACTTCAAATTTCTAAAAAAGGTCCTAGACTATGAGTTAGCATGATACTTTGTAATCATTGGTTGTATTTATATAAAATGGTTTGTTTTTTGCTAATAAGTGCTAGCGACCTGGAAACCTACCACATCATCGTTTTTCGTGACAATTATTACAATTGTTTCATTCAATGCTTAGGATTTCATCATACATAATTGATGGTCCAATTATGTTGGGAGGAGGTTATGATAACCCCTTACCTATTCCCTCTAATAACACTTCATTATTTCATGATGTCTTCTAAAGGGAATACTTTGCACAATTTTGATTTCTTCCTACAAACCCCAAGGGTTTTTCTTATGTAATTTGGGAAGTAATACAAATACATTGGAAGTATCTCTTGCTAGTTGCAGTAATCCCTCTCTTGTCTTACTAGCACCCATCTCTGCATGTATTTTTTCTTATGTTTTCTAATTGTAAAGTCTCTCAGTTCTCTTGCTTTCTATCACAAGGCCATTGTACTAAGTCTATTAATTTTTTGCCTAATTCATAGAATAATTACTAACTCTTTTCTCCAATAATCATTTGGAAGATGTGGCTAGTATTTTCGAACGTATTGGGATTCGACCTTCGCATGCTACAATGACAAGGTCTGAAGGTTTTATTGTTAATCTATTTCTAATACAATGGAAAATATACCTTCTAGGTAACTCACCCCTTGAACCCTACTATGTTCTCACACAAAATCCATCTCTCAAAACTTTTATTCATACTTTTAAGCTAAGGTTTTGTAATTGTAAATAAATTTGGTTGCTTCTGCATGTTCTCTACTTGAACAAGATGGAATCGAATCCTTGGTAGAAAGTGAAAATATAAGCTAAACCCTACTATATTGTCTTTCTCGTTAACTAGGGTTTTTTTAACTCCGAATATTTATCACTCTCTCCTCACCATGGTGTAGGCATACTCGACCTTAGACCATTACATTATTCATTGAATAGAACCTTTAGGTTTTTTTTTTCCACTCAATTCCTTGGTGTAGCTACAGGTTCTTACACCCTTTTTCGACTGAATATTAGATTATACTTTTGGCCTCCAAACAACCATGAATATTTTTCAATTTCTTGTTGACTAATTTAGATTTTCTCAATATTTGATTTAATGATTCCACCCTACTCTTAAAATGAGTCCCAATGTATCTTTTATTATATTAACATTTTGTCATCGATACTTCTATTGGCTCTTCAAGTTTATAACATAAGTCCTAGACTATTAGTTAACTCGTTACTCTGTATTCATTGAATGTATTTAAATAAAAGGGACTATTTTGCATTAATAAGCACTAGTGACCTGGAAACCTTCCATATCAATATATTTAGTGGAATTCATTATATTTTATGCATTCAAAGCTTAGGATTTCATCGTACATATTCGATGGTAAAAATACGTTGGGAGGACGTTAGGGTAACCATCCTACCTAGAGCCTCTAACAATGCTTCATTATTTCACAATGCCTTCTTGAGGAAATATTCAACGTGATTTTTATTACTTCTTATAAACCCTAAGGGTTTTCCTTCTATAATTTGGGGAGCGACGCTCATGTGTTTGAAGTATCTCTAACTAATTGTGGTAATCACTCTCCTATCGTAATAACAGCTATCTGTCCATTTATGTTTTTGTTGTGTGTTACAATTATGCCTATAGGTGTCCCTCCTATTGGAAATGGACACTTTAATCTTTTTGCCAATTAATTTTTTTATTTTTTTTGTTGTGTTTTACAATTATGCCTATAGGTGTCCCTCCTATTGGAATTGGACACTTTAATCTTTTTGCTAATTAATTCCTTTGATCTGATGGTATAAACTAAAAGATTCCAGTATGTTCTCGTTGTCATCACTCCACCAATGGATGAAATTAAAAGTCATAACTTTATTGCATATCTAAATTAGTTGTTTAAACTTTACTTGAATTAATTTTTTACCAAATGATGATTAAAATTTTATTGTGCCTTTCATTTATCTTCACGTATAAGTATTAACAAAAATAATATTAAAAAAGATAATAAAAAATATATGAAACGATATAGAGTGACAATTTTCCTTCTATATGCACAATGTGGCACATGCAGTTATCTCATCATTTAATCATGAAATGTTTATCTCCTTGTATAAGGATTAACAAAAATGATATTAAAAAAAACAATTAAAAGTATATGAAACAATATAGAGCTACAATTTTCCTTCTATACGCGCAAAGTGGCACATGCAATTATCCCATCATTTAATCATGAAACCCTTGACAATTGGCATTATCCTCCACTAGTGGAACAAAGTACTCAAAATCCACTACTTCAATTCAATCATTAAAATCACAATTACTTCCTACATCCAAGAGAATGTAAGCTAGGGATTGGAATTTTGGATTGTCACAATGGCTATGGCTATGACAAATATACTTTTTCTGTGTGGGTCTCCATTATACAGACACAAGGCTCCTTGACTCAATGCCATCACTGGAGTCGCTCAAGTTGCAGTGGTTGCTATAAGAAAAAGAAATATAAGCATGCCTTCATACTTAAGCTTGTTTTATGAGAAGGATGAGGATGTTGAGTTCATAAAATATGTTCCAAAGCTGCTAATGCACACAAATAATTTTTAGTAAGTTTTTACTAAGGTTCTCACAAAAATTAAATGAAAGCAATTCACCTGCTTTTCACAAAATTTGGAAGAAAAAGCAATTATTATTCTTTTGATATCTCTTTTCTTTCATTGGAAAAGTATTAGGAAGTATTAGGTTTCTAGACAAAGCAACCATAATGGTACCAGACTCTTCAGCATGGAATGCTGATACAGGGAGAATAAAAGAGGCAAAACCATGGTATGTTTGTCTAGTAACTCAAGTAGAGGAAACCAAGCTTATCTTGAGGCTAGCACCCATCTAGTTCTCTTGCTTAACCTTTTGAATGGTATTCTCACTGAGAATATCACTTTTCCTAATAAAGCAAGGTGGTACCATGGATAGAAAACAAGGTCCCCACTTTCGAGTGCCAGTAGCTTCTCTTCTAGCAGTCCAACCACTTCTTGCACTTGTTTCAGTGGTTATGTTTAATCATTGTATTGTACCACTAGATAGAAGAATAACACGCAATAAAAGATGAATAACTGTTCTTCAAAGGATTGGAATTGACTTCCCTTTACTTATACTATCCATTGTGTTTGTAGCTCTCAAAGAAAACATTAGGATCCATGTTGCAAAATCTCATGATTTGCTCCACCAACCCAAATCCCTCTCAACATTTTCTGCTTAATTCATCAATTTTTCTTGATCGCAGTAGAAGAGTTGTTTATTGTAGTAGCCTTACAGGAATATTTCTATGATCAATTCCCTGATGGGCAGAGAAGCTTTAGTATGGCCTTGAATATCATTGTTCTGGGATTCGGTAATATTTTGACCATTTTTATAGTCATCATAATTCAGGTAAGATTTTGGCCATTTTTATAGTCATCATAATTCAGGTAGCGACTAAGCGAGGAGGGCATCGAGGCTGGATTGGAAGAAATTTAAATATTGGTCCCAAATGCATAGCTAAATCAAATAAACACACAGCAGAATATCAAGCACATAAAACAAAAGAGTTTAACGTGGTTCACCCAACCAATCTGGGCTATGTCCACCAAAGATAGGCATCAGGAATTTATTAATCAAACAGGAGATTACATCAAGAAATCCTCACAAAAACCTTTCATTCTCTTAGCAAACATCCGAATGGTTGCCTGTTATATAGCATAGAGAATCTAACAGCCTCATTAACTCACTCACATCAAATATAGGATGCATTAACTCCCTCCCAACAACCTGGAGCTAATCTAGGAACTGAATTTCTATTGTTGTCATCAGCTGAGATTTTTCCTATTTTGCTCCAAACAAAAAATCTCAACAATCTCCACCTTGACAACAATTAGCCTGATGCCTTGTTATTATTATTTTATCTTTTCTGCAAGCCA
>APFE030465148.1:248614-278272 GCA_000404065.3 Pinus taeda | reverse complement strand
TCCAAATAAAAATGTCGAAACCTTGTCAATAATCCGGATTTCCTGCATTTCATTAATTTAATGGAGAAAAAGTAATAATAAATAAAGTTATAATAACATTGGATCAAATTACAAAATTCAACGAGATTAGATCCATAAACCTCACGCACCATACTGAAAAAATAAAGGCAACCAAATCTTCCTAAAATATTTCATATCCTCTCAAAGTATTTTAATTAAATAATATTAACGTCATTCATTCAAGGGACACTAGCCTATTTACTTGATTTGGTTGTGGACATGGACATTTGGTCACATGAATGCCATGATTTTTTTATCCGAGTTTTCAAATTTGTATTAATCTATATTTATTTTGAGAATTCAACATTTTAGTAAATCATATTTATTTTGAGGATTAATTATTGTTTATTGTGATAGAAATTTTAGTAATCAATTTGAAAAATTTCACCAATTTTTTAAAAAATTGAGATTATATAGTTTACTTTACTTATTAGTTGGGTAATGACAATCTTGAGTTTATATTTTAAATAAAATATTTTATTTTAGGGCATTGTTAGCATTTTGTAGTTATATATATTTAGCACATTTTTAGATTTTCAGAGCTATATCATATTTTATATGTTTGGATCATTTTTACATGCTCAAATATTTTTCTATTTTATTTATTAGTTATATTTTTCAATAAATTTATTTTGTTTGCCAAATATATTGTTATGCACTACTTCTATGGCATATATTAAAGTATCATGATACATCATATATCACATACATCGATATTTTTACATGGTGATATTTTTATACTTCATTTATTAGTTATATTTTTCAACAAATTTGATGTGTTTTCCATAATATTATCTTTATGCATTACCGTGTCTTCTCTTACCCTCATCACATTCCTATCTCTTCACTCTTTTTCTTATTAATATGGATAGTATTCAAGAATAGAAAATCTTAGAGAAGGTAAAGATTATATATATATATATATGTATGTATGTATGTATGTATGTATGTATGTATGTATGTATGTGTGTGTAAGAAACAAAATCCATAATATTATCTTTATGCTTTATGCACTACTGTGTCTTTTCCTATCCTCATCACATTCTCATCTTTTCACTCTTTTTCTTATTAATATGGAAAGCATAGAAAATCTTATAGAATGTAATGATTACCTATATATAATAAAATCTAAGGAAGGTTAATTTAAGATGCATGTATTGTAAATAGTACAAAGGTATAAAATCATAAATAAAGAAGGTATTAATCTTATGTGATGATTTTCAATAGCTAATTCTCAAAGGAAACTTGGACAAAATCACTTGCAATTACATTGAATGCTTAAATTCATATAAGGACATAAACTCATAAAGAAGCAACGTACAAAAATTACATGATGATTTTCTATGGATAATATTCAAAAAGCCATATTTGTATCAATGTTTATGTTTCTAACATCATGATAGGTATATGATTTAAAGCATGGAAATTGGGAAAGATCACTAATATGACCTTTAGTCTTCTAAATGTGACCATCTTTATAAAATTATCTAAAAAATACTACTCATCAATGGGATTGATTTTATTTACAAGAAGTGGCCAACATTTGTGCTACATACAGGACATAGATCTTTACACTTATTCCTTTTCTCTAACTTGAATGGATGTGAATATTGACTATCCTGACCAGAGGTATCGATGGCAACAAAATTATGAAGAAACATTCTGTTGTAAAGAATTTAGGGTATGGTGTAAATCACCCAACATTCTATGCATAAAAATGATTCAATGCATCGATTTTAATTGCATCTCTTTTTAATCACATAAATATTTTCATGTGATACTTTTAAATTGATTTCCTCACAATTTCGTATTTTGCAAGTCATTTTCCTCACAATTTGGATTTATTAATTGATGAATCAATTGTACCATGAGTTTGGCATTAACAAGGTTATCATTGTTATCCAAAAATGCATTTTTGTTATGAATGATTTGTTTAAAATATGCAAAGAATCCTAAAAACAAAAAAGACTTTATGGAATGTAAAGTCATGATCAAAGTCTATCTTAATTCCATAGTTTATAGCTCAATTACATCTTGAACCATAATTTCTAAATGAATGGAGGAATGCAAAAATGAGGAATGCTATCATTAATAGATTTCCTTCTTCATGTGATCAGTGTTTCTCTAAATAATGGACCTTTATTTGTAATAATTACAAGTGTTGCTACTTACAATTTTGTTTGTGTCAAAGATAATAACTAGTCTTGGCATTGTAGAAGTTGTTGCATCACTTCTTTGATAAAAGTATTTTTTGAATATCATGGATGTGCTTACAAATTCACCATTTTATCTTCTAGCATGGCGATGCCTCATAACCAATCTATCCCCATTACAAGTTTGGATTTCTTTATTATAGTTAGTTTCAAGTAACAAGTAATACAACTCTTTTTACCGACCTCTTTAGATCCCAATGATGATAAGAGGTTACAAGTTAAGAGCCATCTATAGTGAGGAAGAAATCAAATCATAGTGTTGCCTGACTAGACACGACAAATGAGGCATCAAATATAATGAGAACCATCAAGTTGGAAATGGAAAAAAATGAAAAGTGATTCCTCCATAACAAGGAAAAAGAAATTTTAAAGCCAATTTACATACGGTCCTTCACTTCATCGGCATATAACATTTAATTATTACCTCAACAACTCCAACCCAAACTCATATACTCACTTTCCTTTCTATAAATTCTTCCTTCTTCTAGATAATAAGTTATAATTAAATACTTCTTGTGACAAGTTGTTTCAAAAGAACATATTCTTTTTTATTAGGAAATAATCCAATACAAGTATCTCAATCCAATACTAATTACATAACTTATCATCTTCATTGAATTGACCACTAAAATCTCATCTGTTTTAAAGTCTTATTCATATTCCCTAGTATATCAAGCCAATACTAATTATTCACCTTATTTATTGAATTGAAGAAACCTCTGAAAATTCATGTGCTGTAAATTCTTATTCATATTCCCTTCTTTTTTTGGGGATTTAGTTTTTTTTAGAAAGAAAATGTTCTTTACTATATATATATTATTTAATTATATATATTATTATCTAAACCATGGATTTTAGCAAGAGACGATGGTCATATTCCTTGAAGTGTAACTTTCTTTAAATAGAATTATTGAGTAATAAGTTTGTACATGACAGATTTGATCCCTCTGATCCCTCTAGAAGACGATTAGAGATGTGTTTCACGATTATCATAGTTTTGCTTACTTAAAAGGTCAAAAATGTTTGTAGTGTGACAAATATTTTAGAAATTAAATAAAATAGGAGTATAAGATGGATAATGGAAGAGAAAATGCATTTCATATTCAATACTCTTAATGTCACAAAAGTTGACAAACTCTTTTATTCCATGGTGTTTTGGGAACTAGCCAATACCCAGTTTCACTATAAATTTCACGACAATTTGTTATTATTAGAAATGCTTATTTTATCCCTAATAGTAGCCGAGATATAGATATTTTTATTTTCAATATTGAGGTTGATCACCTTGTTGTAATATCTTCTTTTCCATTTTACCTCTAGCTCTTTATTACCACACAATTTATCCTTAAATTTTGATGTCATAATATTTTTAATAATATCTTTATTGTGAAAAATAAACTATATCATTTTTATTTTCAATATTAAAGTTGATCACCTTGTTATAATATTTTCTTTTCTGTTTTACCTCTAGCTCTTTATTACCCCACAATTTATCCTTAAATTTTTATGTTATACTATTTTTAATAATATCCTTATTTTACAAACTGAATTATATCCTCTAGTTGTTTGACTAAGACGAAGACAAGGCATCCTTATGTCATTAATACCATTAAGGTATTTTAATATAAATTTTCACTTTTAAATGACTTTAGTTTTTTCATTATTAATTTATACTTATTTTGGAGTGAAATTCATAAAGATTCTTAATTATTTTGGAGGAAAAATCATAAAAAAAATTCTAATTATTTCTCAAGATCATAATTAGTAAAAAACAACATCATTTGAAAAAAGTTATACCTATATAAATAACTTAAAATCTTGAAAAAAAAAAAAACAAAACGACGACTGCCACAAATACATGAACACGTGTATAAGATTACTCTCTACCTGTTTATTACACACATGATAAACAATTTTATATTTTTCTATTAGAACTCCTACGATTTTCGGCCAAACTGAAATAGTTGTGGCGACCATATACTTTATGGTCGGAGAGCTGGTTGTTCACACCGCCACTTTACCATTGGATCGCCTTTCAAAAGACTTGTAAACCCATGGCCAACCCATGGCCATGCCACAGATGAGGACGAAGGGTATATATTGAACTACACTCCCCGTTCAGAGTACATATTAGAATGATGGAGAACTGGAAATGCGGCATTTCTCTCAATTTGCTTTTATCGCTTGCCTTCATCCTCCTCTTCAATACGTAAGCCTAACGCATGTAAAGTGATTCATTGAAACAGAAATGGGTTCAATTTTATAAACATGCATTTCCTTGGTTTCATTTCAGTTTAACGTGGTCGGAATCAGCACATACAATATTTGACATTGACTCGACAGGGCCTTTTGACTTTGACGTGATGAAACCAATCGTAGTCGACATAATATTGGCATTGGGCTTACAGGGCCTTTGATTTGAAGAAATCAAACGCGGGGTCCCTTCTGATCGAACTTAAAGTCCATTCTGTGTTTGGTCCATCAGACGCGTATTCTATAACGCTAATGTTTGATTTCTCAGCCTGTTCGTTCGTCCCTGAATTCATGGCCAGCGAATTCGTCAAAGGACGGGTATGAATCACGTACATATATACACCTTTATTTCCCCTTTCTAGTCACTCGCCTTCTATCTCACCTCTGCATCACTTTTCAAGCCAATCTCTCGTTATATTTATCTCAATAAACATATTCGTTCATCATTTTATTTTACTTCCGACGGTCCATTGTATTTCGTCTATATTGTCCACTCCATCGAAGCCGAGGCGCTTATTCAAATTCTAACATGGCAGTTACTGTGGTTTATGGCACCCTAATATGCGTTTTGCTAATCTCTGCGCACTTTCCAACGGCGCTTTCCAGGCCTAATTTTCTCCACGAAGTCACGGCTGACTCCAAAATTAGGGACACCACGAATACCAATAAAATATCTGAAGCCTTTATCAAAGAAGCCGATAAAACACCTGCCATTGATATTAGTCTGTTGAATGATAAGCTTCCAAAGAATGGATATACTCCCTCGGCTCCTTCAGCCTGCCATAACATGGTGATAGACACGGTTGGCGCTGCACGTTATAGCTGCTGACGCGGATTAAGCCGATAAATTAACCCATTGGAAAAAGTGCTAATCATTAATTAGCTACACAATCCGTTCTCTAAATGCGATCAAAGATAGTTTCAATCATAACCGTGAAAATCAAGATGTAATTCAGGATTACTCTACACACCCACTGACTTTGTGTGTTTGATGCGTTTGCATTAATCGATAAATATGAACTTTACATTAAAGATTGTTTTATGGGCCATTCCGCAGAGGACATGCTTAATTAAATTCTTGAGAATAGCATGGAAAAGTTCATTAATAGAAGCATTGGTGGTGGAGATTTCTTGAATTAATTGGAAATCTCTCTGAGTAATTGATATATTATCATCTGTTGCAAATCTGATGTATATACGTTCTCTCTTTTCTTTCTTAACTTTTCTGAGCAACCCTTAATAAAACTTCTGGACCAACGCTTTTAATACATAAAGAGAGTGCCGCTACCATTTATGTTGACATCTTTTTTCGTTTTATCTTATGAGAATAAGATTTGATGGTATAGATGGAATAGTTCAATGTAGTTTTCAGTACCCCATTCGTGATATATGGCTATTTGGTGGTATTTCCAATTACTAGAATAGAATTTATAATCGAGAGAGCTCGTAAGCTCAGAATACCAAGTAATCCATCTTGTGGAGTAACCCTTCTGATACATGGAAAAGGGCCACTTCCATTCTATAAAGTGGATATGTAAATATAAAAATTAACGAAGGATACTAATAAGATTTCATGGTATATATGAAATTAATCAAATCCAGACCGAGAGGATGGAGTCGTCGTTATCCGGATTCTGATAGTTGATTCAGGTAATTAAGAGGAGTCATCCTTAATCCGGATTCTGATAGTTGATTCAGGTAATTAAGAGGAGCACTACAAGGTCAACCATCAACTTAACTTTGTGAGTAACCCATCTGATCATAAAAATCTACAGACTAGATAAACTCAATATAATAGAAACAGAATAAACTGTAGGCAAAAAGAAATGCAAAGCTGTCGGTAAATGAATCATGACACAAGTTATACGCACCTTGAAATAACTAAGGAATTAAAGTTCACCAGAAGTCCGTCCTATCTGAAACATAATACAACCAAGTTCCGGAGACACTCGAATTTCTCTATGACCTCAACAAAAGATTGTACGATGGTTTTATGTCATGTTTAAGAACATGAAACTTATTATACGCTAAAGAAACATTGCCATTTTCATGTGATGATGTCATTTTTATTTGATTTTACAGTGCTGATTTTTTTATGCAGATGATTTTTCAGATATGGAATTCAAAATTTTTTCTAGTTTCTTGAACATAAAATTTAGATGGATGGAAAAATAAACCTACTCAATTAAATTATCGTATTTTTTACTCATTTGAAATATTATATAAATATTAATATTAATTTCAAAATTGTATATATATTAAAATATTATAGAATATTAATATTAGTATCATCCGAACTCTTTTCAAGGGGACTCTGAGAAAGCTTTCTCAGATCTGGTAAAATCTCTTCCTCCTCTACGTCCTAAACCTGCAAATTTGAAATTTGTAAAGAAACTTGACATTCTTCAGGAAGTTCAGCTGCCACCAACTTTTCCTCGCATGGCAACTCTCTCTCTCTGGCTGAGAAGAACTTATTGGGCAATTTACTGGATTATGGCCATCACCAAGAACTGTGCAAAGATGGGTTGAACGCAATTGGTCTGATAAGATCCCCAGAAAAATATCAATAAGATTTTGTAGGAAAGGCTATTACACATTCCATTTTGAATCCAAAGCAGACAAGGATCTAATCTTCAGAAACGAACATTACTTTATGGATTCACGAGGCCTTTACCTCAATAAATGGACACCAGACTTTCATCCGGAGCTGGATATCCCCAATGTTGTTCCAGTCTGGGTTCGCCTTCCCCACCTTCCGCTACATTGTTGGGGAGACGAATCAGTCAAGGCAATAGGAAATGCGGTAGGAAAATACATTGATAGAAGCGAACCCAAGGACAATATGCAAGCCTATGCAAGGATATGTGTTGAGGTGGATCTAGGGAAAGGACTACCAAAAGCTATCAAGTTAAAAGTGGATGACTAGAGTCACATTCAGCAGCTGGACTACGAGCAGATCTCTTTCAAATATAAGGTGTGTCATGAATATGGGCATTTTGCGAATAGATGCACTAAGATTACTAATATTGAGAATGAAGAGCAAGATGGACATTGGGAGCCTGTTAAAAAAAAGAAATCTAATCCCCCTTCTAAACCTGTACCAAATCCTGACATCCCTGGATCTTCCACCCATCGTCCTCCTTCCCCTTCTCCCCTCCCCTCTGGCCTCTCACAAGATCCGCCAATCCCTTCCTCCTCTAATCCTTTTCTCATCTTATCCACGGAAGATCCTCGTCCGAAACCCCCTCCTCGGAGCCTCCTGAACCCCCTCAACTCCCATTAATCTCTTCTTAGCCCTCCCTTGAGGCCGCTCCTTCTAGATCTACTAGAAGTTCCTCCAAAGAGCATGGAACCACAAGTGAAGTTCATAAGAAATGAGGTCCACGTAGGAAATCAGCCAAGCAACATAGAGATGAAAATGCCCAGAAGAACATAGCAATGGGCTTTCAAACTCCAATGGAATCCTTCATTATTTGACACCACGAGAAAGAAGCAACAGGGAAAGACCCTGAGAGGCGAGCACCTCTCCGCACGCCTAATGCATCATGATGAAAGTTCTTTCATGGAATAGTAGGGGTTTAGGGCACCCCTCTAAAATAGCAGCCCTGAGAGATCTTCTTCACAATGAGAAACCTGAAATAATGCTGGTCCAAGAGACAAAACAAGATCAGCAAGAAATGAAAAATATTATTGACCATTAGAAGCAATACTTAGGAATCATCAGCAGCTCCAGAGGAGCCTCTGGAGGGATAGTTACCATTTGGGACAGCCATAGATGGATTTGTGATTCAGCTATCATCAACAAAAATTGGATCAGAACCAAACTTGATAGTAGAACGGGGGATAGGAGTGTAATCATATACAATGTATATGTACCCAATCACTATAGAGAAAAGGAAACCTGTTGGGACAATTTGAAGGAAAGCATTGAAAGCGAAAGTACCACAAATCTTATAATTGCCGGAGACTTCAATCTGATTCTGCATGCTAATGAGAAAAGAGGAGGAAATTTTATTCCTGACCCTTTTAGAAATCAACTGGAAGCAATAATACAGGAGAATGAGTTGGTGGATATAATTCCAAAAAATCGCAGATATACTTGAAGCAACCGAAGAATGGGAGCTGGCAACATCATGGAGCGTCTGGACAGATTTCTGGTAAACATGTCTTTCTTTTCTACCTTTGCTGTAGGATACACCAACATTCTCAGCACCTCTACCTCCGACCATTACCCTGTCTCTCTAACGCTAGAGTCTCACCGACCTCTTGGACCGATCCCCTTTAAATTCAACCCGTTATGGACCCGAAACTCTACAGTTAGAGCGATTGTCGAAATGGCATGGAGACAGCATATAGAGGGGTCACCAAGTTATATCTGGGAAACTAAAATCAAGAATGTCAAGAGAGCACTTAAATATTGGGCCAGAGACAGCTATCAGGAACCAGAGGAGACAAAAAAGAAAGTCAAGAAAGCTTTAGAAGAGGTGCAAACTCAGATAGAGGAACACGGCCTCTCCCAACAATACAAAAATCAGGAGAACACTTTGCAGGAGTAGCTTATGCATGTCAACAGAGAAGAAGAAACTAAGTGAAGGACCAAATCCAGGCAATTATGGTTGTGGGGAGGAGACAAAAACACAGCCTATTTCCACAAATAAGCCACTGCTCGTAAGATAAGGAATAATGTCAACTCAATCATCGATAATGAAGGAAACAGGTACAACAATCAAGAGGACATAAAGAAGGCGGCCTCCACCCATTACATGGATCTTCTTACTGAAACCCGAGGAGTGGAAGATTACTCTGATTTGCTTCAATATCTACTTAAGGGCATTACCAAGGAGCTGAATGACATTCTAAACCATGAAATTGATGAAGAGGAGATCAAAAGAACAATCTAGACTCTTCAACTAGACAAGGAACCTGGGCCTGACGGATTTCCCATTTGCTTCTATAGGGAGTTCTGGAATCTGATCAAAAAAGATTTAACACAAATGCTCAGATGGGTGCAAAAAAAAGAAAAAATGGGAGGATTCACCAACTCCACCTTCCTTGCACTCATACCCAAAGAGAATAGGCCCACCTCCTTCTCCAGATTTCGGCCAATATCCCTCTGCAACTCCTCTTACAAAAATTTTAGCCATGAGACTCAAGCCTTTTCTTCCATATCTGATATCTAAAAACCAAGGTGGATTTATATCTAATAGACATATTCATGACTCCATAATTTTGGTTCAAGAAGCCATCCATTCAAGCCTCTCCAGGTAGGAGAAAGGACTCGTGCTAAAATTCGATTTAGCAAATGCCTTTGATCGAGTAAAACACTCCTTCTTATTTGTTGTCCTAAAAAAGATGGGCTTTGACTCTTCCTTCATCAATAACATTGTTGTCTATATTTCTGGACTTTGGATCTCCCCCCTGATAAATGACCGCCCTTGTGAAGCCTTCCAATCCTCCAGGGGCCTTAGACAAGGCTGCCCTCTATCCCCTTATCTCTTCATTCTCATGGCAGAATCCGTTAGTAAAGGCTTGGATCATAACAGAAGGGTGGGTCTCATAACCGGAATCAAATATGGAAACGGAGTCAAGAACATCAATCATTCTCAATTCGCACATGATACACTTTTGATTGGGGGAGCATCGACAACTATTGCAAGGCGATTTAAGAACCTACTTGACCAATATATGGACTGCTCAGGAGGGGCTGTAAATTTTCAAAAAAGCTGTGTCTATGGCTGGAATATAACCAACCAAGTGGCCCACAACATAGCCAGCATATTTGGTGTCACATATAAAATGAAATGGGAACACTTTTCTTATTTAGGCATGCCAGTGAGCCTGGGACCTTTGAAGGCGGAGACCTAGAACGAGATCATCGACAAAGTAAAAAGGAAAATACAGCAGTGGGGGACACTCTGGCTCAATCCGGCAGGCAGACTCATCCTTCTCAAATCAGGTATAATTTCTCTTCCTCTTACCGTTTTACTCTTTATCAGTCTCCTGCCACTTTCCATCACAAATTGGAAGTCACCCTTCGACATTTTCTCTAGCAAGGCGGAATGAAAGAAAAGAGCAGGTTCAACTTGGTAAATTGGAAAAATGTTATCCAATCTCAAGATAGAGGAGGCCTAGGAATCAGAGCCCCAAAAATCCTCAACCTAGCCTTCGGGGTGAAAATGGTTTGGAGGTTAATTACTGGACCCGTAGCTTGGTGGAAACAGGTTATGGAGACCAAATACCTCAACTCTCCCAGACAAAAGCTTCTTAATTCCAATATACCTAACAGAGAATCCTCCAAAATCTGGCATCTATGCAAGAAATCCCTTCATATCCTCAACCAAAACTCTTCGAAGGTCCCTTGGGGGGGGGAAGCATCAAATTTGCTTCAGATAGGATCATGGGACTCCCTCCTTTGATTACGAATGAGGATGTCTTTCCCATCATCATCTTCGTTAATAGCAGAGGCCTTCACAATCTGGATCAAATCTCCAAATGGGATCCATGCTCCGATGCATGGACGGGCTAGACCTTCCCTGATATCCCAGCAGCTCTAGAAGCCAGCCTCAATTCCCTTAAGAAGCATCTCCATAACAGGGCCCCAATTAAAAAAGATGGAGTCGACAACATCCGTTGGGACCCCTGAGGATCTATATATACTATAAAATCAAGCCATCATCATATCTGCAACAACACTTTCTAGATGCCCCTGTGGAATCACTGGAAAATTATATGGAGATCAGAAGCCCTTCCAAAGATAAAATTTTTTATATGGCTCCTCTTAAAAGGCAAAATCCTTACAGCAGAGAACTTAAGTAAAAGAGGAATCAATGGCCCTTCAAGATTTCCCAACTGCTGCAACGCTGAAGAAACAATGCATCATTTATTTGTAGAGTGTCCATTTGCCAGCGAATGCTGGAGACAGCTTTCCTCCCTTGGCAACATAAATTGGAACTCCTCACCATGGCATAGCCGAGACAATTTACATCTGGAAGAAAAGCTGCCCTTGGAGAGAAAAAAGGAGCAGTTTGGCGAAAAGAGTCTAGGACACTCTCTCTCATACTCTGTTGTGGCGAATTTGGCTATCCAGAAATAAAAAAAATTTCAAGATAAAACTCCAAATGCACGAATCACATGTAGCAAAGCGAAAAGCCTGGCCGAGGAATCAATCACAATAAATACCACAGGGAAAATCCAAGCAATAGAATTCACAGTGGAGGAACGAAACCTTATCAGCTATATTTTGGAGAGGCAACACCAAATCCAAGGTAATTTAATGAAAGGTAGCATGAACCAATAACAGAACATAGCCTGGGAAATTAGACTTCAAGAGCAAGAATTTAAAATTTGGACACAGCGGAACAATTGCCATTCTCTCTTCTTCGATGGAGCCTCCAAATCAAATCTAGGTCAAGCTGGAGCAGGGGGTCTTATTCTTGATGAAAATAGGGAGTATATTCTCAGCTATGAATGGAGTTTAGGTAAGAGAACTAACAACAACGTTGAGGCCTTGGCTTTGTACCAAGGCCTCATCCAATTGAGCAATCTGGGAATCAAAAGAGCTAAGGTATTTGGGGATTCCTCAATTACCATTTTCTTAATGATTCACCAACGGAACTCACCTAACACCATTCTGCAGCAAGTTATCTTTCGTAACAGGCTCCTTCTTCAGAAATTTGAAGAAATTCAATTCTATCATATCCTCCGTAATCTAAATAAAGAGGTGGATGATAGAGCAAACAAAGCTTGCGAAAGGCATATTGGCACCCTCAGATGCAACACTTATGAGAGCTTTCAATCCATTCCATGAGGACAACATCCACATGCAGTGTCTTGTTCAACACCGTTGAGGAAGCGTGCGATGGTATGACGCAGACTGGGAACAGGACGAATCTCTGTAGCTCTGTCGCAGAGATTCAGATATCAATCTCCTCAAGTAATATCAGCAATCCATCTGACGACGGCATAAGATACGGTAGCAGGCTAAAATTGGATTCTCTGCAGCCCAGCAATCTCCCCGTGATCTGTCCTTCACTTATCCGATCTCTCTTGCATTGGGCTATTTTAATCCCTCACCTCCAGCCTCTCAGCACTCAGCAGTATCTCCCCTGTTCTGACGCTCCTTTGAGACGCCGCGCTCTCTGTGTGCCTGTGCACGCAGCCCTCTCTCATTCGACGCCTAAGAAGCGAATCCAGACGAGACTTCATCTAGCTCACCCCAATCCCACCCAGGTATATTATTCTCACAGTGTGGTTTTCTTGCATACTAACACTTTCTGCCTCCTCCTTCTCCTCAGGCTTACGTTTACTCTGTCTAGCATCCAAAGTATTCCTTGTTGTTGGCAAAGTTATTTTAACCATTATCAAGGTCCCTCTGATTGGCTGCCTCAGCAGCGTTTATTCAGCTGCACCTTCGACTACAGTTTTGCTCAGGAGCCCTATCGCGCAGTTGTCTTGACTTTCCCTTCGGCTATCCTCTTAACTGTTGGAATCTCAGACTGGGCAGTGCACCTTAGAATCTTCAGTGCCCTCTTTTCCATTTCCACGCACACCACCGCAGAGCGACCCACCCTTTTTCTTGATTTTCGCTGTTCAAATCCAAGCCATCTCTCCACAGCTATTATGGCCTACAGTGAAGACTGTCTGCACTGTGCAGACCTGTAAGCTGAGCTTGAAGAAGTCAGAACTTAGCATTCCATTTTGGAGGAGCAGCAGAGACTCTTAGAATCTAGACTCGAAGAGCAGAATCGTCAGTTAGAAGATCAGAATCGAAAGATTAAAGACCAGAACCGTATCATGAACGAAAAATACAAGGCTGAAATTGACCTTTTCTTGCACATAGTTTCTTTTCTGTAAGAACAGTTTCGCCACCTTTCAAATCGTTGTAGTCATGTAGAAGAATCATTTTCTACCCTTCAATACATGATGGAAAAGAAAAACTCGGTCGCAACCAGTTCTTCGAGTGCCAAGTAGGAAGGAGTGGACAAGCAGCCAGAGGACTCCACCGCAAGACAAATTCACCATATTGTCATAGATTAAATGTTCTGCAAATGTCTTCTCTTGTTGTTTAAATTTGTAAGAAGCTATAGTTGCAAAGTCATAGTTCGTAGCAAAAACAGTAGGAAAAAGATCAAGAAGATAGTCCCTTTTTGTAAATCTCTTGATCAAGTCAGCCACTGGCATCCAATGTACCTAAGGAGATGGAACTCCCTTATCTTTTTCAGACCTTAATACAGCAACCAAATTTGTGAAAAAAAAAACCATATAATTAAACAATTTAAATGGATTTTGAACAGAACTACAACACTTATTTTTAATATAATTAAGTATTTTTTGGATTTGGCTTGGGTGAGAGGATAAAAATCCTTCCGATGACCATTTAAACCTAACCCAATTGATTAAAAACATATAACAAAATGTAATATTTGTATGTATTTAAAATAAATTGAAAATTATAAATAAATATATAAAAAATTATATAATAATTAAAATTTAAATAATACTTTAAAAATTAAAATGATTAAAATTAAAATAAATATTTATTACTATTAATTATTAATATAAGTATGGTGTATCAAATAAAAATTTAGAAACATATATTGTGATTTCATCCCATAACCATTTAGAAATCCCTATTTTAAAAAGTTAATTAAATTTTCCATTCACTCATTTTTGTTAAAATAAAATTTTATAGTTGAATAAACAATCTCAAAAAATAGTCTTCATTTTGTGAAAAGACTAATAATAAATTAACAGTTCCATATGATATTGATACGCTGTCATTTGTAGTTTTATAATAAGAATTAAGTTTAAAATGTTTATTGAATGATCTCAAATATTTTTACCTATTAGTTATGTTTTTCAACAAATTTGATGTGTTTCACACAATATTATCTTTATGCACTACCTATTTGGCATATATTTAGACTTTCATAGCTACATCATATGTGACATGCTTGAATTGAATCAGTTTCACATTCTTGGATATTTTTATGCTTTATTTGTTTAGTTAAATTTTTAATAAAATTGATGTGTTTACCATAATATTGTCATTATAGACTACGGTGTCTTATCTTATCCTCATAACATTCCTACCTCTTCACTAATACTTGCAATAGTCGACTATGCCTTACATCTATACTTAGTTTATTTTCTTCTTTTGCCAAGTACTTTCATTCATTATAACACAACACTTAAACATTCATCAACATTAAACATAAATGCACAATAGTATAACTGGGAGGGGCAATTCCCTGTAATGAGTCTGCCCGTAATAATAATATATATTTAAGTTACAATCCTAAGTAAACCCTAGATTTACACTTAGAATATTTTTACATTTTCCGTCACAACACATTCAGGAAGCTCGTTGGCATGCTGACACAGTAGTCCAAACGACTCAAGTCCAGCTCCTTGTTTGCCTCCACAAGTTCACTCGAACACGTTCCATTCAGCTCATTTAACTCATCAAGTGCTCCCACCAAACACCCAACTCACCCATCGGCAAGTGCTCTTCACCGAATGCGCAAGTCGCCAAGTCTCCACCGGCGAGTCATTCACCGTGCGCGCCTGTTCAAGACTTTTCCTGAACCACTGTTCACCAACTCGTGTCATTCGCCCAGATGCCCTGTCATGCCCTCGAACGACCTCGAATGATCCTGCCCGAACGCCCTCGAACGACTCTCCACGAACGCCCTTGATCGACCCTACCCCAACGCCCTCGAATGACTCTACACGAACGCCCTTGAATGACCTTGAACAACCCTTCACCAATGCCCTCGAATGATCATGCACAAACACCCTCGCATGATTTCTTGAAAGACGCCCTCAAACGATTTTCTGAATGATGCCCTCAAATGATTTTTGGAACAACTCTCTTGAACAAATTTCCTGCACGATGCCCTTGAACGACTTTCTGAACAAACATCCTCAAATGACCTCCTGCCGAATGCCTTTGAACAACTTGTTTTGTTTTGTTTTGGGTGCTTCGGTCCTGTACTTCGTCCCCCTGCACCATCGCCCAGATTTCAGACCAACCTTCGCACTTTCACCTTGTTCCATGCTTCAACACTCTGAGCTATGCGTTGAATCCTTGATAGATGAATGACTCCTCCATTCCATCCACTGATACCTTTCATCACCATAGTTGCCTCACACCAGCTCGCGTAGTCAACCTCCGTTCAGCCCACTGTTTGGCAATTTCACACGTTGGCCCATACATTGGGCACCCCCACCAGGGACCACCTAACTTTATAAACCTCCATCCTCTTCCACACTTAGCCATTTTTTGCATATGGCCTCGTGCGTTCAGCTCTGCAGCTCGTGGGCATTACATACTCCCCACTTGAAATCATTGTCATCCTTGACAATCTCTCATCCTAGCAACCATTTGTCACCAAGGTACCCATACCAAGGCATATAACTTGTCACACCCCTACACCTGCGGTAGTCTTTCAACTGCTTATAGCGAGGTGCGGCACTACCAATCATTTTCTTTTCACCAATACTTACGATTGTAGACTACGCCTAACATTCCTCTTTTCCTACTTAGTTTGTGTTTTATAACCAAGTATTATTTATGTGTTCCTTTATACCAATGAATACCCATACACATTCATTATCAACAACATTATACAATAGAAATGCACAACAGTATAAAGGGAGGGGCAACTCCCTGCAATATGAGTTTGCCCAAATCAATATATTATACAATCTCCACTTTTACAAAGTACAAGTTAAATCTTGGGAAACCCCAAATTTACACTTATTCAATTTTCACAACTTCGGCAAACTCGGTTGCCCAGCTTTTCGGCACCTCCGCATGGTCGCCGCATGAGTCACCAACCCTTCGTTCAACTCGTCGTACAATTGTGTTGTTTGCCCAACTTGGGCCCACCTCCAAGTCGCCACACATGGGCATCTCTTCCTGAGACACACCTCCGTTCACAACCTCAACGCTTCACCAAAAGTCTCACTTGACTCACCTCCATGCACAGTGTGCCCTACCTGGGTCACCCATTCCACACTTCGATTCGACCATTTAGCGGATGCCCTACTCGGTCGCCTGTCGTGCATGCCCGCACGGATGCCCTCACCCGGTCGCCTTCACCCGGTCCCTCACCCAACTCAAGACCGCGTGTTTCTCCTCCGTGTAGCCTCACCCAAGGTTGGGTGCATCACTATATGTGACCTCCTTCTATTTATGCAGCTATCTCCGTCCACGCACCTCTTCTTCGTTGGATGAGCGATGAGTTGCTGCCAAATGAGAGTCAGCGCTCCACAATATATATCAAATGTAGGGTGAAGTCTGGCTGCCCAACTGACTTGCCCAAAGCCCCTACTCCATCGCAAACTCTCCAAAATGCATGTTGGTTCCTCTCAGACATATGTCAGCCTCCATACATGTTCGTCACCATGCCACCACGCGTATATATGCTCGCCCTCCTCTTCACATGTGCATAACACCATCGCACACTTCAAAAGAGATCGCACTTCCAACCGCACCATAGTTCGTTCAACCTTCACCTGCGGTCGTGTGTCAACCGAACTGCAAGTCGTTACATCCTCCTCCACCTGAAATCATTGTCGTCCTTGACAACATACCATCCTGGTAGCCATCCACCAAGATCATCATCAATGTCTATCTCATCCTCGGTCCATGATGTCAACTCCTCCACATACTGCAAACATCCCTGCAACATATGTAGAACTACCATCTCCACCATGTGTCGTCCTCATCCTGTGAACTGTCCTCCTCATCTGCCTGATGCCAACATCTCTCTGGTACACTGCTAGACCCCATGCCTTGAACTAGTTAGGTGATCAGTCCAACTGTCACGCTCAAATCATAAGAATGTCCCTCCTTATGCCTTCACCAGTCTATCTTGGATTTTGCCACATCTCGGACTCACCAAGAATCTCACCATGATCAGGTCCATGGAAACTCCATCCCATCTGCAACATGTCATGATGCTTGATGCCAAGCCATCCGTGCACCATCTGTCATACCTGCTCAACCTGTTCTAAAGGACTCACTGCCATGAGTAGCTAATAATCAGCCCCATCTTCTTGTCCATCTAAGAAGATGTGGAGGGAGTAGAGCCTGAAGGCTCACCCTCACTAATCATCTCAATCCATCTGTCAGGATCTTCAATCTCCATCCTCTTTAGATAAGTGACCTAATCCTCCTCTCGGAAATTCAGCCTCACATATGCCTCATCATCATCATCATCATCCTCGACCACTTCTAGCCTTCTTGACAAATCCAAGATACTATCTGAAAGAGTCCTGACGACCAATGACTGCTCGGTAAGCTTTATCTCAACCATGGAAAATTGCTTACTGATGTCTTCCTTCCCCTTCTCATCCTCCATTTGCATCACTGCCAACTTACAATCAGGCTTTGTCACTCCAATGGTAGGCACACCAATGGGTAGATCTTCCCTTCCATCGTAAATGTACAACGTCTTCAAATGTGGAACAATCATAGCATCAAAATGTTTCATGAATTCCATTACGAGCACAGCCTCATAGTCATCTATCCGCACTATAGTGAATTCAACGTTCCCTGTCCACTCACCAAGTGTTATTTCCA
Source organism: Pinus taeda (assembly GCA_000404065.3). NCBI lineage: Eukaryota > Viridiplantae > Streptophyta > Pinopsida > Pinales > Pinaceae > Pinus > Pinus taeda. Next base: position 260,155 of record APFE030465148.1, on the reverse strand, counting down.
CCTTTTTAGCTACACCAAGAACATCATCGGGAGGAGAATTCACTGCCTTCATTTGTGCCTTCATCGATACAAATTTTAGCCCAATTCTTCTCCCAGTATCTTCTCCCATGAAGTTGTGAGAGGCCCCACTATCCACCATAGTGAGTATATTAGCATCTCCAACCTTCATCTAAACATACTCCAACTTATTCCTCTCGGTATCCCTACAAGAGATCACCTCTATAGTAGCAGCAGCACTGAGTATCTGCATCATCCCCACAAAAGCTTCTTCATTCTTCACATTAGATTGTGCAATCGCAGCCACTTTCAGTCTAGAAGGGAAATTCTTCACTGTATGTTGTCCCTCACATATCCAACACTTCAAGGCTTTCTTCGTCTTCGAATTATCATCTGATTTTGAAGAATCCACTTCCTTCTTCTCTTTCGACTTGTCAAACTTCTTTTTCCTATCATCAGAAGTCTCATCATAATGCTCCACCAACTTGTCCACAGCAGCAAAAGCTTCTTAAAGTGTTCTAATCCTCTGCCTCTTCACTTCCTTGTGTGCCCAAGGCTTCAACCCAATAATGAAATTGAACACCTTGTCCCTCTCTACCATGTTAGGAAGTTCTAGGACCGCACTTGCAAACTCCTGTTGATATGTCTAACGGTTCCCTGTCTGCTTTATGAATTTTATCTTCATCCTTGCTTCCCACATTTCATCTTGAGGACTAAAATGGGTCTGCAAAGCTCCTTTCATCTCATCCCACGAAGTAATGTCACCAGCACTGCCATTGGCAATCTGATCCATCTGTCTTCGCCACCACATCTTAGCATCCTTTGTGAAGAACTGAGCAGCTACCTTGACCTTTGTCTCATCATCAGATAGACCCAATTGTTCCAAGTATTTCTCCATGTCCCATAGAAAGTTGCCAAGAGTCTTTGCACTCCTTGTACCATCGAAAGATTCTGGTTCCTTGACTTTCACATGAAGCACTCCTCCACCTGAGTTATGCCTCACGGCCTTCTTCAACACCGCGATCTCATCTCTGGCTTCGTCAAGAGATTTCTTCAAGTCCACGATCTCTGCAAGACCCTAGTCCCTTGCTTCTTCAACCTCCTTGACCCTTTCTTCAAGTTGTGTACACATAAGATCAATTTACACGTGTTGAGTTCGGAGTCCCTTGAGCTCTTCCTTCATCTTCGAATTGGCCTCTTGATCTTTCACGACCAAGTCCACCTTCTTTTTCCAGAAAGTTTCCAATTCCTCCATCATTTCCAACACTTTTTCAAGGAAACCAATAGTATCATCCTTTGCACTGTGACTAGACCCAGCCTGAGATTCAGCTGCCATTGCTCACAACCTCCTTCTTCTTTGCAATCTAGTTTCCCGCATACAATAACTTCACCAAGATACCTGCAACCCAAGTCCTTGATGCAACACTTATCAGGAAGTGTTCACCAACCTCTTTCACCTGCAAGTACCTGTCACCACTGTCACTTCTTCATCAGCCCAGATATCAGCTCTGATACCACCTGTCACGCCCCTACACCTACGGTAGTCTTTCAACTGCTTATAGCGAGGTGTGACACTACCAATCGTTTTCTTTTCACCAATACTTATGATTGTAGACTACGCCTAACATTTCACTTTTCCTACTTAGTTTGAGTTTCACAACCAAGTATTATTAATGCGTTCCTTTATACCAATGAATACCCATACACATTCATTATCAACAGCATTATACAATAGAAATGCATAATAGTATAAAGGGAGGGACAACTCACTGTAATATGAGTCTGCCCGAATCAATATATTATACAATAGTTACTTTTAGAAAGTACAAGTTAAATCTTGGGAAACCCAAAATTCACACTTAGTCAATTTTCACAACTTCGGCAAACTTGGTTGCCCAACTTGTCGGCACCTCCCCGCGGTTGCCGCATGACTCACCAACCCTTCGTTCACCTCGTTGCACGATCGTGTTGTTTGCGCAACTTGGGCACACCTCCAAGTCACCACACGCGGGTGCCTCTGCCTGAGACATGCCTCCATTCACATCCTCAACACTTCACCAAAAGTCTCACCTGACTCATCTCCATGCACAATGCGCCCTACCTGGGTCACCCATTCCGCACTTCGGTTCGTCCGTTCAGCGGATGCCCTACTCGGTTCGCCTGTCGTGCATGCCCGCACAGATGCCCTCACCTGGTTGCCCGTCGTGCATGCCCACCCAGACGCCTACACCTAGTCCCTCACCCAACTCAAGACCTCGCATTTCTCCTCCATGTAGCCTCGCCCAAGGTTGGGCATATCATCGTATGCAACCTCCTTCTATTGCTGCAGCTATCTCCATCCACGCACCTCTTCTTCATTGGATGAGCGATGAGTTGCTGCCAAATGAGAGTCAACTCTCCACAATATATATCAAACATAGGGCGAAGTCTGGCTGCGCAGCTGACTTGCCCAAAGCCCCTACTCCATCGCAAACTCTCCAAAATGCATGACAACTCCTCTCAAACATAGGTCGGCCTGCATACATGTTTGTCACCATGCCACCACACATATATATGCTTGCCCTCCTCTTCACATCCGTATAACACCATTGCACACTTCAAAAGAGCTCGCACTTCCAACTGCACCACAGTTCGTTTAGCCTTCACCTGCGGTCGCGTGTCAACTGAACTGCAGGTTGTTACATAACCCCTCGATATGTCATACATCAGAAAGTCAACTCAATCCATGATCATCAACCACATCTGTCACAATCTCCACATGTTGCTCCCCCTGTGGAAGTCTAGTCCCTCCATCTCAAGCTACATGCTTATTGCAACATATCATGTCGACCTCAACATGTACCGCCATCATGTGAACTGCTGTCGTGATACTCCAACACAATGCTAACATATCTCTGCACACTATCGACCCCCATGATTCGAATTAGTCAGGTGATCAGTCCAACTGTCATGCTCAAACCATAAGAATGCACATTCTTATGCCATCATTAGTCATTTCCAAGAGTCCTGTCACAACATCAACTCAATCAAGAATCCATCTCCATCTAAGTAAGCCAGGCCCAGGTCCATGAGGTAGTTTCCATCTCATCTGCAACATGCCATCCATGATGTTTGGTATCAATGTGCTGCATGAAATGAGCTGCATCTATCCAACATCATCATTCATATGCGTAAAATCTATTTCCTCAAAATGAAGAGATCATCTTTCGACTCTCGATGTTTCACATCCAGGTTCATGAAACAACCCTCCATCATATCTGTAATGTGCCATCCCTCAAGTCTGCCATAGAAATAAGTATACACCTGTCTCATCTCCCATGTATCAAAAGTGGTTAAGTCTCGGCTCAACCCATGCCCAAGTGTTGCCACCAATTCATCATCATTGTTGTAACTCCATCACTCCAAAGTGTCTCATATTGATCCTCCACATCAAGTCACTCTTTCAAGCACACCCATACATGTACTCAAAAGTATGCACCCCATCTTGCATCAATGTCCCTGACCTCAGCTCCTCAATGCATCAGATCCTCTAAGTCCACCATATATGAAATCCCTAAAAGTCACAACCTCATGTCATCATGAGCTCCATGAGTCATCTCCACCCAACACCTTAGCAGGCATACATGTGCCGACCCAAAGGTCTGCAAGATGCCTCAGCTTTCCATGTAGTAGGATTATTCCATAGTCTACTCACAATTCCAATCAATCCATGGCCTTGTTGTACAAAAGTACACAACATCTAGATAGGTTCATAAATAAAACATCTCCATGTCACATCAGAAAATCCACCTGCAAAGCATCCCTGTCTTGGCATTCCTCATTGGATGCCCATAAATGACACCTCTACAAGTGATCCTGCATAAGGCTGCCATGCTTCATGTCTCCAACCTGATGTCCATGACTCAAGTTTCCCATGTTTTCCAACTAAGTAGACCCATCACAACAATCAGCCATGCTCACCCAAGTCTACAAATCTTGGTCTAGTGAACTCGGTCACCCAACCATATCATCATCACATCATATGAGTCTCTTCCATCATAGCTGCCCAACTAAAGGTTTCACCAAGGCTCCTCTTGGTCTCGGCCATGAGAACTCCACCCAAGTATCACCATACTCAAGTGTGTGCCCTCCTCTAAGCTTTCCATGAGTCATGTTGGGCACTAAGCCAATTTCTCCATATGGCTAAAGCATGACCCATTCCTCCATAATTATCATCATGTTGCTCCATTTTCACAGGCCTTTGCGCCTTCTACAATAGGGTCACAAACAACCACAACAAGACCTACAATAGTCAATGATTCTTTCCTTTCCATACTCAGTCTCTTTGTAGACATCCATGGTAAGATCCTCCCTTGCATCGACAAATTGTTTTTGCTCTTCCCTGCATACAGTTCATCTTCCAAAAGTCTCACTGAAACACAAGTATCAATAATACTTACTTCACCATGAGGCTCCTCGATGTGAGTATCCTCATCCACCAATGTCTGCAAACTGAATGATCTTGGTCCAACTTGATCAAACTCCAGTTCATCCTCCATCATTTTCATGCCTCCAACATCCGCAAATATCACGGCTTCCTCTTCTTCATCATCGCAATCTATAGGTGCAACCTGCTTCATTGCCCAACCAAGTCGAAGACGTTCGTCTTCAACATTCCTTTCCACGACTTCAAGTTTATCTTGAATCCATGGGTTCTCTTCTTTCATCCACTTCAACCTGTATAAGGTTAGCAAAAGCTTCCCCTCACATTCTTCCAAACCTGCCATGCCTTGTCGTATAGCTTGGCTGAAGCACAAAGCTTCACCCCTGCTAAACCTATCAGAAAGTATTACACTTCCCTTTATAAACCTGAATCACACTTCCAGATTTCTGAATTAGCTCTGATACCACCTGTCACGCCCCTACACTGGTGGTACTCTTCCAACCGCACTATAGTAGGTGCAGCACCACTGACCACTTTCTTTTCACTAATACTTGCAATCGTGGACTACACCTTACGTATATACTTAGTTTATTTTCTTCTTTTGCCAAGTAATTTCATTCATTATAACACAACACTTAAACATTCATCAACATTAACCATAAATTCACAACAGTATAACTGGGAGGGGCAACTCCCTGTAATGAGTCTACCCATAATAACAATATATATGTAAGTTACAATCCTGAGGAAACCCCAGATTTACACTTAGAATATTTTTACATTCGTCGACACAATGCATTCAACAAGCTCATTGGCACACCCACATAGTGCTCTGAATGACTCTCGGCCAACTCCTTGTTTGCCTCTGTACGTTCACCTAAGCACGTTTCATTTAGCTTATCTATCTTGTCGGGTGCTCCCATCAAACACCCAGCTCGCCCACCAGCGAGCACTCTTCACCAACCACCCAACTCGCCAAGTCTCCACCAGTGAGTTGTTCACTATGCACGCATGTTCAAGACTTCGACCGAACCACCATTCAGCAACTCATGTCGTTTGCTCAAACACCCTGCCGCGCCATCGAATGACCTTGAACGATCCTGCCCGAATGCCCTCAAACGACTCTACACGATTCCATCGAACAATCTCAAATTACCTTGCCCTAACACCCTCAAACAACTCTGAAATAATGCCCTCAAATGACCTTGAACGACCCTTCCCAAATGTCGTCCAACAATCCTACATGAATGCCCTCGCACAATGCCCTCGCCTGATTTCCTGAATGATGCCCTCGAACGATTTTTTGAAGGACGCCCTCAAACGATTTTTTGAACAACACCCTCGAATGACTTTCCTACACGATGCCCTCGAATGACTTTCTGAACAAATTCCTTTGAATGACCTCCTACACGAATGCCTTCGAATGACCTGTTTTGTTTCAGCTTGGGTGCTTCGACCCTACACTTCGTCTTGATTTCAAACCAACCTTCTCACTTTCATATTGTTCCACCCTTGGATGCTTCGAACTGTGCGTTGATTCCTTGATGGATGAATGACTCCTCCACACCATCCACTTATACCTTTCATTGCCATGGTTAGCCTCACGTCGGCTCGCCCAGCCGACTTCCATTCAGCCCATCGATTGGAAATTTTGCACATCGGCCCATACATTGGGTGCCCCTACCCGGGACTGCCTAACCTTATAAACCTCTGTGCTCTTCGACACATATCCATTTTTCGCATATGGCCTCGTGCGTTCAGCTCTGCAACTCGTGGGCGTTACAGAGAGGATGGAGTCATCCTTATCTAGATTTTGATAATAGAGTCAACTAATTAGGAAGAGCAATATAAAGTCAACCATGCACATAACTTTGTGAGTAAGCCATCTAATCATAAAAGTCGACAAACTAGATAAACTGAATATAATAGAAACGGAATAAACTCAAAACAAAAATAAATGCAAAGCTATTGGTAAATGAATCATGACACAAATTATAAGCACCCTAAAATAACAAAGGAAATAAAGTTCACTAGATTTCCGTCCTACCTTAAACATAATACAATCAAGTTCCGGAGACACTCGAATTTCTCTAAGACCTTTCTCTATGACCTTAACCAAAGCTTGTAGGATGGTTTTATGTGATGTTTAATAACATGAAACATATTATACGCAAAAGAAACGATGCCATTTTCATGTGATGATGTCATTTTTATTTGATTTTATAGAGCTTATTTTTATTTTATTCTATACACACCTGATTTTTTAGATATGGCATTCAAAATTTGTTCAAATTGGTTAATAGTTTCTTAAGAACAAAATTTAGCAAAAGGGAAAAGTAAACCTACTAACTATCAATTAAATTATCATATTTTTTAACCATTCGAAATATTATAAAATATTAATATTAACTTCGTAATAGTATATATTAAAAATACTATAAACTAGCATTCGCAACAGATGTTGCAAAGGAAACGCCGTAAGGCATAACTATGGGTCTTAAGGTATAAATATGGGTCTTAATGGGATATCTTTTTTATGAATCATTGATTGCCCATAGATTCTGGGGGTCATAGGATACCGAGGGATGAGCAACTTCTTAGTAAGAGGATTGAGAATAAGAAGAGAAATCACATTTTTTATAGGCCGTAGCACTTATTGCACCCAAATTTAGGAGTTAAAAAACCTCAAATCCTTGAAAATTTTCTACTTCAAAATAGGATGCATTGTCTATGATTATGCCTATGGTGGTCATATAAAAAAACAACAAAGAAAAGCCTCAAAGATTACATAATGGCTTTAGATCCTAGATGGACTTGACAATCTTCATATGATGGATTTGGTCTATTTTGCATGCCACAATACTTAGGATTGAAGCATAGACCTATTTGAATATACACATGGTGAGACTCATTTACAATCTATATTAGAGGAATCATACCCAAGGCCTTTCCAACTTCAATTACTATTTATAATGTTGTGCCATTAATATTGCCAATAAGTGTTAGAAAAAATTATGGTGTCACATGAAAAATTATGCATCTCAAACATAGCATTTAAAGTGCAACAAAACTTGTTTTTAATTCGATTGAAGTTCCATTTGCATCATGCCATCAAATTGTTATCTATAAAACCCTATCCCTATTGTTAATACAAAATCACATCATGATGTGATTTACATTGTATATGTCCTTTTTTAACCTTTAATTACTTTCTCTACTTTCTCTTTTTAAAGTTGATGTCAAATTATATTATGTTATGTGGACATGAAATATTATATTTTATTTGCAACCCATAGTGAGTGAATTCTTTGTAATATCAAGAACAATTCTACTTATCATACTAAGATTGAGTACAGGTTCGGTGGGTCATCAACTATAGTTGGCGTTGAGTGGCTACAGTGGGCGGATTTATACAGATAATAAATAACCGTAGGTGAATCACTATAATGAGTTTTGTATATAAGTATGTGCCTTGTAATGTAATAAACAAGCTCATTTTATGAGTCTTCTAGTTTCTAAGTTGGTATCAGAGCTGAGGGTTTCGGCAGAGTGGAGAGCTCAGGAGTGTGGGTTGTTTTGGGTTGTGAGAGGTTTTGAAATCTTGCCTTGCATGTTGTATTGTGCCTTCTGATATGTTGTTGGTGTGGCCTATTGTGTGGACTTAGTTGGTGCTGATTGTGGTAGTTGAATTTTCTCTAATGGCAATAGTTGCAGAAGAATATGAAATGCTTCAACCAACAGTAGATTTGAATCAGCAAGAAGAATTTGAAGACACTGATGCAATATTGAAGTGATTAATGCCAGTTTTGCCAATTTTCTCAGGTAAAAATTTTAAGCTTTGGGCAATTAAAATGGAAGGATTGGTTGGTTCAGTAGATTTATGGAAATTTTTCCAAGAAGCTTCTATGAATTTGGATGATAAGTGTAGAAATGCAATAGCATTGTTTCTCATCATATCAACTTTAGATGAAAATATTTTGTTTAATATTTTGTATGAATTTGGTGAAATATGTGATTCAAAAATATTTTGGGATATTCTTGAATACAGTATGGAGTGTAGTGAGAAAGCTGAAATTGATGAAGGTGTTGTTGCTAAAAGTGCTTGTGTTGAAAGCATCATAGCTGGGATTAAAGGTGAAAGTATGTCCTTAACTAACAATAAAGTATGTGATATTAAGGAAATTCCCTGTGATGCAGAAACATATGAAGTCAAATTTGATGACAATTATATATCCCATGATGATTGGTTCAACATGATGCATGAAAAGCATCTGAGTTGTTGTTTGGTGAGAAGAGCTGCCTACCTCCATACACAAATCAAATGCAGGACAACATGTTTGCAACAACAAAATTGACGAAAGAGGTTGAAGACATGAATCAACCAACAAAGAAAAATGAAAGAAGCAAAGCTCTTTCCAAAGAGCATGATGACAAAAATCAATATGGTTTTGAATCTAACGTTGTTTTTGAGTATGCAGATATTGACAATCATGAAGAAGCAACAAAACATGAATTAGATTACCTTGTTCGGGATCTTGCATTACATCTCAATCCGAAAAAGGTTGCTAATAAGGAGCAGAGGAATTCTTTTAGGAAAGCCAGAAAGGTGAAGCTGAAACTACATCAGCAAAGAAAAAAGAACAAGCATGGAGCCTTTAATAAGAAGGCAAAAATGAAATGTTTTGCTGTAAGCCTAGCTGAGACTTAGACCAACAGGCATATCAATTAAGAGTATGTTTGTTATATAGTTGGAATTAAGGGGGAGTGTTGGAAGGTATTAATTCCAACTACTCTCTATTAATGCGGTAGCTAGATTAATCTAGAGGAATACAGCGAATGTTTAAAGTACAGGTTCTAGAATTCAGCGGGTCATCAACTATAGTCGACATAGAGCGGCTACAGTCAACGGATTTAGGTAGATAATAAATAACTGTAGGTGAATCGCTATAATGAGTTTTGTATAAATGTATGTGCCTTGTAATGTAATAAACAAGCTCATTTTATGAGTCTTCTAGTTTCTAAGTTAAAACCCATACTTACAAAGAATGAGAAGCATCGGCTACCAAATAATTCGCCAAAGTGAGCCTTCCTAAAAAAAAATTTCAAGGCATGCCTAAAACTTTGTTTTTTAGTAATTAATTTTTTTCAAGTAATTAAATAAGAATACAACTATTTGTTTAAATAATTAATCCTCATAATAGGGCCACATCGCAATAAAAACCATACTTATAAAGAATGACAGGCATCGGCTCCAAATAATCCGTAAAAATGAGCCTTCCTAAAATTTTGTTTCAAGGCATCGACTGCCAAATAATCCGCCAAAATGAGCCTTCCTAAAACTTTTTTTCAAGTAATTAAATATTGTCCAATGATCTAAAATAAATATCCAACAACAAATATATTTTCTATAAATAAAACAAAATACTGGAAAACAACCATCACAAAGCAAAAAAAAGAATTTACAGAGTACGTTGCCCGGTTGATGCAGAAAAATACTCTATTTCAATTTATTATGAAATACCCTGTTGGTGAAGCCATTAAAAATACCTTTTGCAATACCCTAAACTAAAGTTGACCTTGCAAGGCCACACAAATAAAATACTGTTTATATTAGTGATAAAATTATATTTTTACAAGATAAAACTGGTAAGAAAAATATATACAAGTCGAATTTCAATTTTAGTGCAACAATAGCAAGTAAAGTAGAGGAGACGACTTCTCCTCCATTTAGCTAAAGTAATGAGAATCTCCGAACCATGTCCCGGGGGATCAATCTCAACAACGAAATCATATTTGAATGGACAAAAAAACATATTCAACGAATTTGGACTACTAAAAAAATATGTCTCAATCTGTCGATAAAACTGGTTCAAAAATTCTCGGTCTCAATCAGCTAATTAATAAACGAGTCAATGAAAATTATCCACTTCAATAGCTAAATGAATGAAACTAACCATAAAAAAAAATCTCTATCTCAATGACGTAATTAGATCTGGCAGACCTGAAATTTTTTTATTATCCATCAACTCCGAAATGACATGTGCGTTAGCTAATATATTAAATTATGATTAAATTATGATCAAGATTTTCCTGTTAGATGTTTGCATTGATAGAATTGGCACAGTAAATGGCTACGGCAGAAGATCCCGAATCCAGTGATGGTGCCGCGCCAATAGTACAATTGGAGGATAGCATTTACGCAAATGAGAGAAAATTCGATCAAATCTGTTTGTTTTGGCAATGCCTCCCTTTATTGCGAGCAAATTCATTAAAATCTAATTATTTTGGCGAGGACTTCCCCTTATTGCAAGTAATGTCAATCAATCCGAATAATTTGGCAAGGGTTTTCCATTCAGAAAATATTTGAACAACGTTAACGCCCTGGACAGTTGAAATTCCGGAACTTCATGCACTGCTCCTCTTAACAGTGGAAAATGTCAAACCCTTGTAAATCACTGATCCGAATGGAAAATGGCCCCTTGTATTGGTTATCTATGGTATTGATCCATGATTTTAGGAAGAAGCTTGCCTATATAAAGCAAACGAGATCACTTGGCTAATTCATTCTTGCAAATCGAATATCTTAAGAACTGAAACATTGGGTTATTGTTTTAAAAGTTTGATCTATGAAAGGGAAGTTGAAAGCGAATCTGTGAAGGGTGACCTCTCGAGCGCTGCAGCTGCAGAAGTGCGGAGGCGCCACAGAAGGTGCAATGCAGAGGCGCCACAGAAGGCGCAGTGCGGAGACGCCACAGAGGCGCCACAGAAGGCGTAGTGCGGAGGCGCCACAGAAGGCGCAGTGCGGAGACGCCACAGAGGCGCCAAAGAAGGCACAGTACGGAGGCGCCACAGAAGGCGCAGTGCGGAGACGCCACAGAGGCACCACAGAAGGCGCAGTGCGGAGGCGCCACAGAAGGCGTAGTGCGGAGACGCCACAGAGGCGCCACAGGAGGCGCAGTGCGGAGGCACCATAGAGGTTATCCGAATGGGAAATGAAATCCACCCATGGTATTCATTCACCCAGGGAATTGACCCATGGTATTGTAAATGGCATCTGCCCGTGGTATTGTAAAATCCACCCATGGTATTCATTCACCCATGGAATTGACCCATGGTATTGT
>APFE030465148.1:136335-228559 GCA_000404065.3 Pinus taeda | reverse complement strand
TATATTTCATATACTCTCAAAATGTATTAACGTCCCTAAGGAGGACTATCCTCTTTTAGTTGTTTGTGGAGATGGGATTCTGGTCACATGAAGACGGCGAGATTCTATCCCCTTTCCTTGTTTTGATTAATTCATATTTATTTTTGAGAACTAATTCTTGTTTATCGTGAGAAGAATTTTAGTAGTCAATTTGACTATTGTTAATGTTCTACTCCTCATTTAATTTTTCCAATTTCAATTATAAAGAGATTTCATTTTTTCCAAAATCTAATTTCATAGACATTATGGAGATTTGAGATGATATAACTTATTTTAACTATTAGTTTTGGTAATGATAGATTTGATAATGACTCAAATGGTTGTTTTGATAATGATTCAAATATTTGATAGGATTCATATGCTATGGAATTTTTAAGTTTATATTTTTTATTTGGGGTTTAAAAAATTGGAAGCATATTTGAGTTATAGAATAAATGTGTATTATTTAGTGTAATAAATTTAATGTGGTTGTAGTAATGTTATCTTTATGCTTTTTCTTTTTTATCTGTATTCCATTCTTATTTTTTTATTTTTTTCTTATTAATAGGGATAGAAGTCAAACAAATCAAACTGTAACGACATGGATTGTATAATTATTACAAGAACATAAATTTATAATAAAAAAGTAATAATATTACTTGATGATTTCCAATAGTCAATCCGTAGAAAAATCCTAAGAAATATCGTTTGCAATTGCATGGGATGAATACATTTGTATGAAGGCATGAACTCATAAGGAAGCAATGTATGGAACTTACATAATGGTTTTCAATGGATAATAACTGAACCCATATTCGTATCAATATTTTTGTTGTTTACATCATGATAGCTAGAGGGTTTGAGGTCGGGAAAATCGGAAAGATCACCAACATGACCTTTTCTCTTCTAAGCATGACCATATTTAGAAAATTGTCTAAAAAGACTACTCATTGATGGGATTGATTTTATATATGACAAGTAGTCAATATTTGTGCTGTATATATAACATAGATCTCTTACACTTATTCATTTTCCCCATAACTTAAATGGATGTGAATATTGACCATCCTTCCAATATGCATCCATGACAATGCAACTATTAAGCAACATGTAGTGTAATTAAAGAATATAAGGTATGGTTTGAAACGTCCAAGGTTATATACACAAAAAAATAATCAAATGCATCAATTTTAATTGTACCTCTTTCCATTCCAATGTTCATATGTGATTTTTTTAAGTTGATCTCCTCATATTTTGGCTCAAATAATCGATGAACCAACTATACAATAAGTTTTTCCTTAACAAGGTTACCATTTCTATTCAACAATGCCTCTTATGTTATCAACGATTTATTAAAAATAGGCAAAAAATCCAAAAAAAAAAAGATTTCATGGAATGGAAATTAATTATCTATTGTATATTGATTCTCCAAGTATTCATTGATGATAATATTTTACAAATAAATTACATCTTGAACTACAATTTGTAGAAAAATGGTGGAATGCAAACCTAAGGAATGCCATCAATTAGTAATTTTTCTTCTACATGTAATCAATGTTCCTCTAGATAATCGAATCGCGTTTGCAATAAAGGAAATTATAAGTGATGTTACTTATAGTTTCGATTGTGTCAAAGTTAACAACTAAACTAAGGATTTTAGAAGTTGTTGTGTTATCTCTTGGAACAAATTAATTTTTGAATATCATGGAGGTTCTTGTAGATTCACCAATTTATCTTCTACAAGAGACATGCCTCATAACCAATGTATCCCGATATAGACATAGTTTCACTTAACAAGTGATACGACTCTTTTTATCAACCTCTTTAGTTCTAAAGGAAGATGAGAGGATACAAGCTAAGAGCCATATATAGTGAGGAAGAAGGATAAGCAAAGTGTTGCATTGCTAAACACTATAAATGAGGCATTAACTATAATGCCAACCATCAAGTTGGAAATGAAAAAAAAATGAAAATGGATCCTCAATAAGAAGGCAGAAGATATTTTTAAGCCAATTTACTTAAAATAATTCACTTCATGAGAATACAACCTTTGGTTGTAACCTAAACAACTCCCACCTTAACTCTATACTGTCTTTCATTTCTCTAGATTTTTCCTCTTCTTCATAGTAAGGTGTAACTATATTCTTGTTTTGATAAGTAGTTCCAAAAGAGAATTTAATTTTTATTCATTTGGTATTAGGAAATAAGTCAATACAAGTATTTCACTCCAATACTAGTTAATTAACTTATCTACTAGGTTGAGCAATCAACTAAAATCACATTTTCTTTAAAGTCTTATTCATATTTCCTTAGCTAATACTAGTATCTCATGCAAGTATTAATCAATTAACTTATATATTAGATTTAATAAACCACTAAAAATTCATGGTCTTTAAATTATTATTCATATTCCCTTCTTTCTTCAAAGACTCAACTTGATCCATGAAATACTATGAATATTCCAATAGACAACTCATCATAACAGATTTGACAAAATTATGCTTAAAATCTGAAATCTACACTACGAGGGTTAATTTTGTGTTTGATTTCTAGATTCCTTATTTATTTCATTATGATCATGCCTGCAATAGATAAATATACAAAAAATATATAATAATGAAATAAAATGCAAAAATCACAAGTGAACAAGACATAAATTAGGACACCTGTCGAGACAAAACCAAACTATAAGTTAAGGCTACTTTGCTCTCTTTATCTAAATGGAAAATGGATGCAAGTACAAATAAGTGTGGCATGTATCTCGTGTGCTACTATAGTACATGAATCCTCTATGTTTTCTCTCTCCATGTCTACTCTTGGCTAGTTTTCTCATCTATGAAACAAAAGTTATCAAATAGAATGGAACCACTTCTCCTCCTAGTGGCCTAGTTATAACACAACTTGATATCCTATTAGTGGTTAGGTTTAACTCATTCAACTCTTAAATAGAGGTATAATATTCTCTTTGATAGGGTATTCTTCATTATAATAATGTGGTTGGCCAATTTTCCACGAATAATGGAGGCTTACATGTCATCCTCTCTAATTGTAGCAGTCAAAATAAGAAGGTCAACTTCTGAGTGGCATATCTTTTGACTGCGGACTCCTATTGAGGTTATTTTTGTGTCGTTGGAAAGGTATCTATGTGTATAATAACACACAATTTTTTTCCCTTATTTTATGAAATTTTACTCCAAAAAAAAATCCACTTGATGCCTCAAAGTTCTCTTGAAAGGTTTCAAACCCGAATTTGCAAAATTGGGTCCCATCTATAAAAACCGTCATGTCGGCTTATTCTTCCACTTTTTCCACTCTAAAAGCTTCAAGATGGATGAAATACAATATAATAATCCAATATAGATCACACCTTCCTACTTTTGGAGGCTTTTGGTCCCAAAACTCTTATACTTAATGAGGTGAGGAAATTTTCCCTCCAGCTTCTCTCGGACGTACCATTTAGTTCTTCTTAGATACCATCATTTCAGCCCAATATACCAAAGCTCATGCTACCCCTCTCTTATATTTAAGGAGCTCTTTTACAAAATTGTATCATCTCTCAACTTTTCTTGAGCATGTGGTGTGAAATACTCAATAAAAGGTAGAATCTATTCCTCTTCTTGATTTAGAATGGAAGGCTCATAGTGTTTTAGATTCTCTACATTCAGCACTACGTAAATTCATGTGTATGGTAGTAGATAGAGTCTACATAAATTTAATACAACTTTTTCTAGTATGTCAGAGGGACCATATTCAACAACCTTGATTTTCTTACAAAGACCCTTTACCCTCTCCTTATTCAATTGTAACCATACAAGGACCCTATTATTGAGAATATCACAGAGCCTTTATTTTCTTAATACGACCCTATTTCCTATTACTAGGCTCATTGGTACAACAAATCATGCATCCTTTTATGAACCTAGCTACATGTTCTTGCATCTTTGGCCAAAACACATACCTCTACAAGCTAACCATTGTCTTCCCTACACCAAAGTTCCCTACAACCTTGAAGGTGTGTGCCTCTCTAATCAACTGTGTCACTCACATTTAGGAACACATAAATTATCCAACATGTAATGTAACTCTTCCTTGAGATGGAATTCAAATTTGTTGCTATCATCATGTACCTAAATCTAGCTTTTCCACTACTAAAACACCTCCTGGATATTGTCATCCTATGAATATTCCTCTCTATATTCATCATGGGTGAATGATCCATGAGCATCAAAGTTACCAAACCTATGATATTTGATGTGGGTCGACTTGAAATCATGTCATCCAAAAAAATTTTGTTGGCCTTCTTGTACTATATCACTAAATTAAATTATTGCAAAAATAACACCCACCTACAATTCTTGGTTTATTGTAGCTTACCTTGGGCATGTACATATCATAGTGACAAGTGATTTATGTGGATTATCATCTCCTTTTCCATTAGACAATTTTTCCACTTCTTCAAATCTTGCACCATTTCATAGAACTCCTTGTCAGAGGTAGGGTAGTTAAGAACTACCCTATGAAATACTTCAGAATGGTAGCATGCAAGGCTTCCTCCCTACATCAAGACCGTTCCCATAGCATATCCAGTTCCATTTGTCTCCACTTCGAATGGCTACTAGAAGTTTGGTAATGCAAAATTCAATTCTTAACTGATATTTTTCCTTAACTCCTCAAAGGCCTTCCGCTAACCCTTTCCCCACTAGAAACCTTTGCTACTCAATGTTATGATTTGGAGTTGTGCTACAACTATTGAAAATGAGGCTACGAAATTTCTCAACTATTGTGCTACCCCAACAAAACTCATGAACACAAAAATATTAGTAGGAATTTATCATCAGGATTCAATAACCTAGGTTCCATCTTATCCTCCCAAATAATTCCCAGAAGAAAGGTGGTTAATTTTTCTTCTCAGGAATTAGGCCTAGAAGTTTTTATTGTTCTTAACAAAGGTTTAAGGTTTACAGTTGCTCCAAGGAGCATCCATGTTGAGAATATGATTTGTGGCATAGAGGATGGGGTAAATAACCTCTCTTTGCAAGATAAGAAGGCATTAAGACAAGAATGTTCCCTCATAATGAGGAAGGATAGAGCTCCCAAGAGTAATTTCAATAGGGAAGAGAAAATTTCCTTTAGGTCCCTACGGAATAATGACAAAATTGTGGTTCCTAAGAAAGATAAGGGAGGGGCAGTGCTAATCCTAGATAAAGAAGACTATATTTGTAAAATGAATGAACACCTCAGTTTTGGAAGTTATAAGAAGCTTAACACTAATCCCATTCCTAAGATTATGAGAGAGGTCAAGAAGGCAATTTCAGATTCCAATCTTGAAGAAAAAATAAATAAGATATTAACTACTTCTTGTGAAACCATCCCAGGAATTTTTGGGTTACGCAAGATCCACAAGGAAGGGGTTCCTCTTAGACCACTAGTTAATACTATTGGTTCCCCAACCTATGAACTCACTAAGTATGTTGCGAAGATCCTTAGGCCTCTGGTTGGGAATACTAATTCTTTTATCAAGGAATCCCATGATTTTGTGAATCTTATTGAAAATGAGAGGGTAGACTAGGATGACATACTCGTAAGTTTTGACGTGGTATCCTTATTCACCAAGATTCCCTTGGATGAAGCTGTTGAGGTTATAAAGGAGGTTACTAACCTAGAAACTGCAAAACTTGCTGAGATTTGTTTGCAGTCAACAGTCTTCACATTCTAAGGAGGATATTATGAGCAGAAATCTGGGGTGGCAATGGGATCACCCCTCTCGCCAATTGTGGCCAAATTATACATGGAATACTTTGAAAATAAAGCCCTTGAATCATACCCTTTGAGGCTAGCTTGGTGGAAACGATTCGTCGATGATACCAACCAACCTATAATGGACTCATGTTAGGATAGAGTTTGAAAAGTTTTTTATGCACCCTAACTCTATCTCTCGAGAAATAAAATTTAATATGGAGGTAGAGGAAAACAATAGTATCCCATTCTTAGATGTTCTTTTCATTTAGAAGGGGGACAACTCTTTAGGACATAGAGTTTTTAGGATGTTAACTCACATAGAAAGCTACCTCCATGCTGAATCCTACAATCACCCATCCCAGAAGTTTGGTGCTCTTAACACTCTTGTCATTAGGGCCTTTCGAATTTCTGACTCTGAACATCTCAAGGAAGAGAGGGAACATATATCTTCGGTCTTTAAGAGTATAGGCTATAAAGAAAAAGAAATTAAGTAAGCCATAGAGAGAGCGGAAAGGGGGTATTATCTAAGGAGCCTAAGGCCCAAGACCTACCACAGTGTGGTAGAGTCTTTCTATCATATATTCAAGGGGTGACAGATAATATTGCCAAAATCCTGAGAAGGAAAGACATAGCCACGCAGTTCTCAGCACCTGGAACAATTAAACAAGGTATGAGGTCTATCAGGGATGATATAGATAGACATCAACTCAAGGGAGTTTATAAAATTGTTTTTTCTTGTGGAAAAATCTACATTGGTGAAACATGTCGTTCTTTGCAAAAAAAAGACTAAAAGAACATGGAGCAGATATTTAGAATGGAAGGTCTCGTACTGCGGCCTTTATGGAGCATTCCTTAAAAACAAAGCACCAAGTTTGTTTGGAGAGCGCCTCAATTATTGCAACAGAAGAATAATATCATAGACAAAAGGTTATGGAGGCTCTCGAAATTATAAAACATCTATAGAATCTCAACAGGGACAATGGTATCAAGATCAGTGGAAGTTGGCTTCCTTTAATCAGAGGGATTAGGACCACCAAAACATCTCAAATAATCAGGTAGTTGTTTTCCTCTCCTATCTTTATAACTATCTAATCTTATATTATTAATAAAGGTAAAATAATATTATTATTAAGTTTATATAATAATAAAAATATTTATAAATAATAGTTATCATGATTATAAACTATTTATAATAATAATATTATTTTATTATTATTATTATTATAATTCGTTTTTTAATTATTATTATAATTGATCGATTAGTTTATTAATCAATCATCTCTTTGGAATTAAGATATAATAAAAGGTTAGTTTTAATTATATAATATCTACTCAATAATTAAATAATTAATTATTCAATTTGATAAAGAATATTAATCTATATGAAATTGGTTTATATTATATTAATAAGAGTATTAAAAATCTATTATTAATAACAAAAATAATAAAAATAAATACAATTATCTTATATTATAAAATAGATTAGAATTAATTATTAATAATAATAATAAAATAATAATAATAATAGTAATAGTAATAATTAGTATTTAATTAGTATATATTATCTATTAATCAATTAATTCATTAACTAATTAAGTTCTTTTAGATTTAAGATATAAGAATGGAAAAAATATTATATATAAAATCTATTTAATTAATTAACTAACAATTATTAAAGATTATAATAAAGTTTTTAATACTACTAATAATTATATAATTAAAAGTTAAATTAAAATTAATTTTTTTTAATTAATAGTCGACCTAATTTAAGAATTAGGTGAATTTTGAGGTCTAAAATCGGCCTCCTAAGGAAATAATCAAATAATAGTGGAAATAATAAAATAATATTAGATTATATCATCAAATTTTAGAGGGAAAAGAGAAAAAACTATTTTTTGAACTCGTAGTTTCAACTTATCTCCCTATGGGTTTACTCAAATTTTGAGCAGAACACTCGTTGGATGCATAATTTGATTCCTCATTCAATGAGTACCCATCTTACATACTTTTGATGGACCCTATTACACGAAAAATAAAAAATACATGAAAAATGTGATTGCAATCACAATGTTTCATGCATTTCTCATTTTTCGTGTAGCAAGGTCCATCAAAAGTATGCAGCATGGGTACTCCTTGGATAGGGAGCTAACTTTTGCATCCAATGAGTACTCCTGGTCGAAATTTGTGTAAGACCTTAGGGAGATACGTTGAAAATACGAGTTGAAAAAGTAGTTTTATTATTTTATCATTTTTAATTGTTTTACCTTTTACCCCAAAACTGGTGAATCATACCCCATGGTTGACATCAGCACCTTAAATCCTCTTGGTTTTTATAAAAATTATTTTGGTTGTACATTTTTCTCTGGAGGCCCATTCTACACCTCAAAACTCCCCTAATGACATAATAATTAAAAAGTGTAATGATATAAAATCTATTCAATTAATTAACTAATTAATTACCATATTCATTTAATAAAAAAATATATTAATAAAAATAAAAATAAAACACAATTTATTAGAAGATTATAATAAAAAAAAATATTATTGTTAATAATTTTTATAAAAAAAGTGAAAATTAAAATAAATTTTTTAATTAATAGCCGACCTCCATCTCCTTATATCAAATTATCTTATAACTATTTATCATATCACTAAGCTCTTCTTCTATCATCATTCAGAATTGTCCCAATGATGGATTCATGTTGGGATTTGAAGCATTGACAAATATGGTTATTAATGTGGATACTCCAAGACTAAACTCAAAAGGAATTTACCACTTAACAATGGCCTCCATATTAGCAATATCTATCTTCATCTCTCCTCCACCTATTGCATACCCTAGCTACACCGAAGGTTGTTTTACAAACTCAAACTTCCTAAGATTTTTCAATAAATAATGCTTCTTTACTATCTCTAGCACCCACATCAAATGTGAGATGTGATCCTCTCGAGTAGAATTGTATACTATAATATTATCCAAATAATTAAATCTATTAAAGGGAATAATATATCATTCGTTAACCTCATAAAAGTAGTTGGCCCATTGCATAGGGCAAAAAACATGACTAACCACTCATATGAACCTTTCTTAGTTTTGAAGGTATTCTTCCAGATGCCTTATTCTTTGACTCAAATCTGTTAATATCCAGACTTTAAGTCTAGCTTGGTGAAGCATCTCGCATGTTGCAACTAGTTTAGCAAATCATCAATACTAGATATGGTGTACTAGTTCTTGAGTGTAACTTTATTTAGCGTAGTGTAATCTATACACATCCACCATGTCCCATCCTTCTTTGGCACAATGATGATCGATGACCCACATGGTGATGTACTTTGTTTAATGAGAATCTATTCCACTAGCTGCTCCAACTGCTTCTTACCTCACTTTCTTTTATAATATAATTCTTGTACATCCCAGTATTTACCTACCATTGCTTTTATGTCCTTACTTACACATCATAATGGATATGGAATTGGATGATTGTGAATTTCCAATGCCAACTTGTGGACCATCTCTAATGTAATAAGATTATCTTATGATCCTAAATATTTTTCTTCTTGACCTATGTCATTATATGTGGACCATAGGATAATACGTAGATTTCTTAATTGACCTATATCATTATATGAGCATGTTGTAGCCACTACAACTACCCTCCATTTTTTTTCCCATGCTTTGATTTTGAAACTTCCCTTATGTCCACAAGAGCTTATCCTTTATTGTCTTCAAATATTCATTGTTGGGCTTGACTCCAGAAACTGCACAATTTTAGAAGGTAAGCTAGCCTTGATGATTGGAATTGTGCAATCCAGATATGAAGGTATTTCTTGAGCTCAGAAACTCTGAAATTATGGATGACAGCCCAATATTGAGCCCATAAATTGTATAAAGCATCTATTCAACTCAAAAAAAGTGTAATTCACTGAGTTAAGGAGTTTCCCAGTGGTTGGTAACTGCACAATTTTCCTTTTCAGTGTCAATGGTCGGTTTTCCTGAAAAACTAAAAATAAAAAAACAAAAAGAATCCCTATAAAATATGGAGTGGATAATCAGTTTCCAAAAGGATGACACAACTTTATATTTTTGAAATTCCACTAAGTGTCGCTTTTCCCCTGATTTCAGGCATGCACGTCATAAACACTAATCGGTCTAAATCTATATAATGGACATCCCTAGAGCTAGTTTTCACATTCGATCTTGCAGCTCCAACCTTCCCAAGGATATTAAGCATCGTTTGGTGAAGTTTGTGATGCTTTTTCAGGTGAGTTTTTCTTTTATCGTCTTTTATTGCTTTCTATGTCGTTTTTTTTCGCTTCGCTTCCATGAGTATTTGTTTTCTTGTTTCATTTCATGTTTTTGGGCATTGTAACTTATATTAGCTTATAAAAGTGTTGCTCTGGTCTGTCTTTTTCCTTTTACAAGTGTCACATCATTTTTCTTGTTTTTTTGCAATTAGTGATCGTCGTTTCAGCAACTCTCAATGCATGATTGTTTTTCATTTTGCATGATGATATTTTTCACTTGATTTGCAAAAAGCCATCAATAATTAGTCATATATACACTCTAAATTGCACCGTCATTCATATCTTCCAATTTCCCACTCTTTCGAGGTAGATACGTCTTTCCCTTGGCCAGCAGTGGCCTTGTCTAGCTGATATTATGCAAGTCCAAGGCTAAAGCGTCAAGCTTGGACTATGTGACTGTGTATGCATAGCACCTAGATTTCCAAGCTACGCATTGCACATTTGAAGGGCTCAAGCCCATCCCTTGGCCACTGATAATGTGTAATGCACACTCACCACCTTAGTTTTCCCTGGCTAAGAATGTGTGCTGTGCAGTCTCTAGCCTCAATCTACTCCCCTGGCTGCTAAGACTGCACAATGAGAAGCTCAAGCATCCAGCATCGCTCCTTCACCTCAAGAATTACACAATTTTCCTTGTCGGTCCAATGGTTTTTGTTGTGATATTTCTTTCTAATTTGATTTTCGAAAGCTAATTTATCTTTTTCATGAGTACATTTTCCTCCTACGGGTATTAAAATTGTTGATAAATTCTTTTCGTCGGTCATTAACATCATAGCACCAAAGATCTATGCTTCAAAGGACAGCACAGAAAGAACCACCAGGGAGGCAGTTGAGAGTATGCCAACGAATATCCCAGTTTACTTAGACACTCAACATAGCGAAATAATCAGATATCACATGGAAGAAAGTGAATGAACAATTTGTAGCAAGAATCTTGAAAGAAAACCTTGAAGAATGGAAGTTATATATCAATATCTAAATGTTAGGGTTACATAAGGTTGCATGTAGTTACCCAGATTTCCCATGTGCAGACATTGTGAGCAAGATAGTTTGTCATACAAATCCAAAGAATATGATTCTGAACAATGTCAGCAGACAAAGGCTTGCTTCTTTTCTAGAAATGGATTATCATCTCATGTACCATTCTCTTCGGAGCCGTAATATCTCATGGATTCTTACTTCTTTGTTTCCACCAACTACTTTAGCACAAATGACATTGTGAAAAGTTGGGTGAAAGAGACAACAATGGTCTGTCAGACACCCACAAACACTTACAAGGAAAAATCTCTTAGGAGGGCTTATCATAGTTCTATGTTGCAGAATCTATGGTCAGTAGATGATTGAGACCTTCCCTGAAGGGTGGGAATTCTTAGTGAACTATTTTGTGAATGAAGGAAGACCATTCAACTGGTCAGTCATGTTAGCTCAATAGCTGAGGATCCATGTATCTAATTCCTTCAGTCCTCCCAAGGGAAAGAAAGAAATATTTCTCATGTCTACCTATATACTGGATGCAATATATGCTCGCAATGCATTCCCTTATATGAATTGGACTTGGACACAAGAAGACCCTTCTGTTCATATTTATTGCAAGTCGCTTTCGGAGTGTAGTCATAGAGGAGTAACGGAAAATATGGTTGATCACTTCCTCATTTAGTTGTATAAGTTGATCATTAAGGAAGAACAACCTTGCATGTCATGTGGGGAAATGTAAGTAGTATCATAGATAGCATATTGGTTGGCCTCAATAGATGGCACTCTCCTCAGAGAGTTTGATAAACATAAGTCTCTGCATCTTTTGCCGAGGTATGTCACCAATATATTAGTCATGCAATAAGTTGTGTATCATCTCCTCAAAGGGTTGTCAGTAAGTTTGCAGAGGAATAATAACTCACCTTGGTCAACTCTTCCAATGAAGACTAGATTGTATGAAATCGAGAATCTAAAAGTTGCAGACATCGAAGGCGAGTTAATAGAGAAATTCACATTCGTATATTTGGACTTCAAACTGTGTGATCCAAGGAATGCTTACAAATACCACTATGTGAGGATTCATTATTAATGGATAAGTAGGACCTTTCACAAACCTGAGGAGGAAGCACGAAGAATTATTATAATGTTTCCAAGTCCTGCGAACTAGTTTGCTTAGTTTGAACATCACAGGTTACTCCATAGAAAGAAGTCACTCTAGAGGCAATACCAGGAGAGAGTCGTAACACAATGCACAAAAAGGGTAAGAGAATGGTTGCATACATCCCAGGAGGAGAGCGAAGCCATAAGATGAAAGAAGATTCAATCATCTTGGAAGAGGCCAAAGCATCAAGGAAGAGGACAAAAAAAAGGATGCATGAAGTAGAAAATAAGTAGAGGGAAGAAAAAGAGTAGAGGATATTGGAGGAAGAAAGGCAGAAGAAAGAATAATAATAAAGGTGAAGAGTATAATAAGAATAATTAGCACGAAGAAAATCCACAGAATAAGAGCAGAACTGATAGATAGAGGAGGAGAGAAATAGATGCAAGACAAGGAGCTCACTCAAGAGATTGAGGAGTTAATTAAGATCCAAGACATCCAGGTAGAACCAAAGCCATAGAAACAAGATTTTGATCCGATTCCAAGTACACAATAGGTCACCATTCAATTTCACCATTCTCCAGCAGTAGAGAAATCTTCAAGTTAGGGAGAGGAAATTATTCCTCTTGATGGTGTTCTAGTTATGGACACGTACAATCTGAATTATGACGAGATTCATAAAAATATTATACAAGAGAGGAAGAAATATTTTCTTGATGACCTCACATCTTCTTCATTCATCAGAGGAAGGGTGATTGTGACAGGCATTAGAATTAATTTGAATTCCATTGCCACAACCAACTTGGCCTTTGCCATAGCTACAAAGTCAAACACAAAGTATCTTATGGCCGAGAAGAAATAATTGGAAAAGAACTTGTAGAATGCAAAGAAATTGGTTGAACAACTATGAGCAGAGGTTCAAAACACAACTTCGCACAAGTTTATCTTGAAGCACTTAAGGTAGCCATTCTTGGTGAAGTATTGACATTGGGAGAAACTATGTGGAGCTTGTATGAAGAGCTTATCATTGTGCATAATGCAGTTGTCCACTTGCACAACATGCAGTATAAGTGTGAGGATAATTCCAAAGCTCTTAACTTTGTCCATGCATCCATTTTTGTCATGCATGAATGGTTAATGCAATACAAAGGGGCACCATCCGAATTGGTGAAGAAAACAAGGCAACAGACAAAGTTGGAGAAAATGCAAGTGTGGATGATCATTGAGAGAAACAAACAAATTTCCTCATTCTTTGTCAATATTAAGGCCTCATATGCATGATTGTGAAACAACATGGATTTCTTGTCGAAATCGCACAAGATCCTATCAGTTAGCTCACTTACTAAAGCCAAACAGGAGAATCGGGTCAGGAAAGAGGATGAAGAATACTTGGACCAGTTTAGAAAAATCACCACTAAGGGAGATCTCAAAGTAAACAGGAAAAATATGTAGAAGTACATTGTTGGCCCTGTCCAAATCAATACTATAATTCTCTTGCTAAAGAAGGAAATCCAGGTTGGTTTCAAATCAGTGTACCTGAATGCCATGGAGGCTAGAGTATTCAACCAGCCTGATCCCATCACAATGTTTGGGGAAATCATCACGCAATAAAAAGCTTGGCACAACACGTGACCAAGAATTTATAAGTCGAAGTTGTTCATGAGATGGAGTTTCCCCAAACTCAAGCTTGATTTTTTTCTTATTAGGCTACCTAGTTGGTTGTGCCCATTTTTGTTCTCATGTGGGTACGAGCAAATTGTAATATTCTTTTGCAATTAATTTGTAAGTGAAATGCCAAGTGTCAAATGTGGAATGTGAAGAGTCATAATGTGAAAAAGTTGAAGATTTATTTTCTAAAGAAGATGAAGAGTCATTAGGGGATTCCAAAAATCACAAGGGGAAGTGAATAGTCATCCCTTTTGTTATAAATATTTTCTCATAACTCATGTATAGGGCTTTTGGGAGCTAATAATTTTGCTAGGCTTTTAGATTAGAATGAGGAGCTTGGGAGTTTGTTGAGAGCCTTGGATTCTTTGTGGCATATAGGGAGTATCTTTCTTTAGAGGAGAAGGTGTAGACTTCATGTTCCACTATTGGGGCTAGTGGTTCATCAATGGTATATGTATGATTTGAACTGTCACTTTAATAAAAGATCAGAGCCGGCATGTTTTCATGCATATGTTATGAATATAATAGGAATATTCTTGTTATGTGTACAATATATGTTATTACACTTACGCTAATTCTTATGAACTATTTCATTTGAATTAGTATGAATCTTATAGAATGCACGTTGTTGTTTATTTATGTCATGGTTAACATGTGAACTATTTTGCAGGCTAACTCATGGTGTCTTTATGCTCATGTGTTCCTTTCAAGTTATGTACTATTACAAGATTCTAAGGGGCTCACTAATTTGCCCCTCCTGTGTTAGAACCTTTCATAAATTACACTTGACCTTTTGCAGAGTCATACACTTTCTTCCCAAAGTCACAAATACACCACTCTATGTTTTATTGCAGCCAAGGAACATCATTAAAACCCACTTGTTTGGCAACAAGTCATGTTCTAGATGGGCCTCCTACACCAAATGTTGCGAGGGCTAATTGCAACATCATATTGAGGAGACCACCTGAATGTTGGCAAGTCCAACATGGTCAAAATTTCTGGTGGTAAAAGGAGGACCACATGGCAAGATGAGCCCATGAAATTTGTTTAAACTTTCATGGCTTCTTCGGATATATTAACACCGACATGTTTTTCTAGAAGTGCAAATCTGAAATTTCCTACAAGAATAATTGATGACTTGTTGAATTTGAATTTTGATGGCATGGGTGGAACAACCATTATCGAGCACACCACTCTCTATCTTGAATTTTGCACTAAGCACAATATTCACTACGAGAATGTTACTTGTAGGTTGTTCATTCTTACATTTGAAGCGTGCGTGAAGGAATGGTGGTACACAGTTCCAACTGCTTCGATACACTTTAGAACATCTTGTCAAAGATCTCTACCTTGCCTTTGATAGGTATGATTACAAATCTATTTTCAACAAAATCACACATTTCAAAAAATAACTTGATGAATCTCTCAATCATTTTCACAATCATTTTATTCATTGATATTTTGTTATTTCTAAAGATTATCAATCTTTGGAAAGTCTCCCAACATTGATTGGTTATGGAGCTTCCAATTCTACAATGAAGGATGTTGTTGTTCCAAGTAACTCTTTGTCTTCTCCTCATCAAACAACTCCATTTAGACAGGTTGAGGCTAAAGAACTTAAGAGACCATCTGTTGATGTTCCTCCATCTTATGCAACCCAACATATTCATAATTTAAATGCAAGTTTGGACTCTGAGTCTAATTTTTTTTATGATGTTCTTTCTCCTCACCCTCCATCCGTTGGTTCTTTGGTCCTCCCAATTGTGAGTTGTTGTATTCACCTATTTCAATCATTTCTTTTGATGTCTGTCATGATCAAACACAATATTTGGTTAGCGTTGACCATCTAACTTGACATATCATTTACAAAGAGTATGTGTCGATTTTATTTCTAAACAAAATTTATGTGTTGCAAGTTAACATTACTCCTTGTTCACCTCTCCCTCATTATCCTGACAGCTTCAGCAATTTTTTCACACCTGTTGAGTCTTTCGAAGAATCAAATTTCGATAATATTAATTATAATCACACTCATAATTTGGGGAATGTCAGCCTTACATCTCACTGTGGAGACGAATATTATAATGGCTTCTTCGGATATATTAACCCCGACATGTTTTTCTAGAAGTGCAAATCTGAAAGTTCCTGCAAGAATAATTGATGACTTGTTGAATTTGAATTTTGATGGCATGGGTGGAACAATCATTCTCGAGCACACCACTCTCTATCTTGAATTTTGCACTAAGCACAATATTCACTACGAGAATGTTCCTTGTAGGTTGTTCATTGTTACATTTGAAGCGTGCGTGAAGGAATGGTGGTACACAGTTCCAACTGCTTCCATACACTTTAGAACATCTTGTCAAAGATCTCTACCTTGCCTTTGATAGGTATGATTACAAATCTATTTTCAACAAAATCACACATTTCAGAAAATAACTTGATGAATCTCTCAATGATTTTCACAATCATTTTATTCATTGATATTTTGTTATTTCTAAAGATTATCAATCTTTGGAAAGTCTCCCAACATTGATTGGTTATGGAGCTTCCAATTCTACAATGAACGACGTTTTTGTTCCAAGTAACTCTTTGTCTTCTCCTCATCAAACAACTCCATTTACACAGGTTGAGGCTAAAGAACTTAAGCGACCATCTGTTGATGTTCCTCCATCTTATGCAACCCAACATATTCAGAATTTAAATGCAAGTTTGGACTCCGAGTCTAATTTTTTTGATGATGTTCTTTCTCCTCACCCTCCATCCGTTGGTTCTTTGGTCCTCCCGATTGTGAGTTGTTGTATTCACCTATTTCAATCGTTTCTTTTGATGTCTGTCATGATCAAACACAATATTTGGTTAGCATTGACCATCTAACTTGACATATCATTCACAGAGAGTATGTGTCGATTTTATTTCTAAACAAAAATCTGTGTTTCAAGTTAACATTACTCCTTGTTCACCTCTCCTTCATTATCCTGACAGCTTCAGCAATTTTTTCACACCTGTTGAGTCTTTCGAAGAATCAAATTTCGACAATATTAATTATAATCACACCCATAATTTGGGGAATGTCAGCCTTACATCTCACTGTGGAGACGAATAATTTTCTTTTTCAGATCTTTCCAATCAATCATCTAATCATTCTCAAGAAATAGAGGGGCAATTTCTTGTTTTCAATATCCCCCTATCTACGATTCATGAGATCGAGAGGATGCCTCTATTTTCAATGTTTAAATTTATTATCATGGCTTTTGTAATCTATTCATTTATTCATCTGATCACAACTCTAATTTTCCCATTGTCGATCTTTCCAAGCCATTAATTTTTTATGATCTACCTTCTGATGCCATGGAACTTCTGTAAGCTCTCAAGGCACTTCAGCCTGAGTTGGTGGTTATCTAAGGTTTTGTAGTCTTGAGACTAATTCAATTTTTTATCAAAGTAGACATGTATCTTCCAAGGATCCCCATCATTCGATTGCGCAAATTGAAAATTCGTTTGTATCTCAATTATCACATCCTCCATCTGTTTTGCATGATGCCATCTCTCAATCATTGGAGGAAAAATACTTGGCAAGATATATTGTGAAACGTAAGGTTTTCTCTTTCTTTATGTTTTCCAAGTTTAGAATATCAAAATATTTCTCTTGCATGTCGTGTTGTTGCAATGTGCACAAGCACCATCATGGATTTGCAGAGTGTTTTGCATGTTCTTTCCTTTTCTATTTTTTTGCGTTCACTTTCACTCTTCAAATGTCAAGGTATGTGTCGATTTATCTTTATTGTATGTTTGCATGCTTGAATATCATTCTTAATATGGAATCCCTCACCTATATAGGTCATCCTATGTGTTGGTGGTTACATTGGAAGTTTCATTTTATGTAAGCCTGGCTTATTCTCAATTAGTTTAGCAGTAGGAGTAGTTTTTCTTTTTCTTTCTTTTGATTTACTTTCCTCCCTTCTCTTTTCTTTCCTTTCTATTGTAGGATAGCTTGCACATGAGATTATGTTTGGTTTTCGAAGCAAGCATGGTAAAGTTCAGGAGGAAATTGTGCCACTGTCAATGCTTGTTTATTTTCTTATTCCCTCTCTTTGCGTGTATCTTTCACATTTATTCGATGATACCCTAAAGGAAAATATGTTCTTTTCAGAGAAAACTATAGTGGAATCACAATTCTTAATCTATAACTAGCACCACCTACTCTAATAAGTTTTACAATTGTTTGGTTATGTCTTGTCATCTAAGTCGAGTAGAGTAGGGAGGGGAGAAAACTTTAACAAATGAACCGTATTTCGGAGGTGTTTAAATATTCTTCTCTAAAGGGAGAACCTCTAATGCTATCAATAAGATGGGATCCCTCTTTCTCCTCATAAAATCAATAATTTCCTATGCATAATTATTTGAAAAAAATAAAATAAAATGGAAAAACATATAATAAAAGGAAAAATAATAGAAAGGATTTTTGCACAGAGAAGTGAAGAAAGAAACTCCACCAGGGTATTGTTCAGGCTCGCTGGCAATGGAGAAATTTTCGTGTCCCTGAATTGACTCCATCGGGGTACTGTCCAGGCTTGCTGGTAGCAAAGCAAGACCAAAGATCATAACCAAGACTCTTACAATCTTGCTTCACTTGTGTATCTATACACTCCCCGACTCCAATCAAAACAATTGAGTTTGACTTTCCTTCGAAGTGTTTCACAGATGAAGAGAGTGGTAGGGACTATATATTTTACGTAAGCTAAGTAAAGAAGCTATGATTATCAATGAACTAAACAATACTTCCTAAAGTGTTATAACTATTTTACATGAGATAAGATCATGTTTGGTCAATTTAGAGTGTCCTAAATTGCTACATTAATTTGTCAATCCGGGATTCATAAGCTGACGAAGTGCGGCACACTATATGTGCAAGATAACTTATCTCTTACTTTTTGTTGTTTTTGGTTTTTGTATTTTGTTTTAGGTTTATATTTGTTGATTTCCTAATGTCAGATGGAAATTCTAAAAGACAAATATGGATATAAATGTTCAAGGCAATGATGTCCTTTATAATGATTTCCAAAACTTCAAACTTAAAAAGGATTTAAAACATGCAATGATAAAATTAATTCCTAAAAGAAAATGAAAATTTGCCACTATACTAGTCAAACAAACAATGAACTATTGATCATGAAACCATTATCCCTGCTGCTGCTATCTAAATACAAAAGAAACTGCACCCAAAGAAATCCAAAATTGCAAGTAAAGTAAAGCTAAAATCAAATTACATAAACTCATATTCTAACCCCTCGCCATTAGTCTCTCTATGGCTTTCGGAGGTAATCATAAACAACTTGAGAAATCTGATATCTAATTTGCAGAAAAGTAAACTAACATCAAATTACACACTCATACTTCAATCCCTCAACATTAGTCTCGCTATGGCTTTCAGACATAATTGATAATGACATTAGCAATTTAATATCTAATTTGTAGAAAAGGAAACTAATATCAAATTACACACTCATACTTCAATCCCTCACCATTAGTCTCGCTATGGAATTCAGAGGTAACTGATAATGACATGAGCAATTTAATATCTAATTTGCAGAAAAGGAAATTAATATCAAATTACACACTCATACTTCAATCCCCCACCATTAGTCTCGTTATGATTTTTGGAGGTAACTGATAATGACATGAGCAATTTAATATCTAAGCCAACTAATAAAGCCAATGAACAGAACTAAAATAAACAAAACAGAGCTGGAATTAAAAACTAAGAAATATAAGTCAGTAGAAAGATAAAACTGATTCCATGCCATTAGTCATTGTAAAACTATGTGCAAATGCCCGGTCTCCCTACTGTAATCTGGAACAAATACACTGATTAGCATTAACAGTAATGGAAAGCATGTAAAATTATGTACAAAAATAAAACGTTAGTATCATAAGAAATGCAAGATATACAAGCGAATAACTATGGCATAATGAACGTAAAAACACAGCATGAAACTATACAACAATAAACAAAACCTAGGAATGTGCAGGGGCTCTCTGCACAACCTCGAGCAACAACTATCAACCACGAATTATGCTCAGAAACAGAGTCTTCTCATATATTCAGAATGCATTCATAACAACGAAACAATGTCACAGCACAGTGGGCTCGTTAACAGTCAACAATACATTTAAAAATAGTAACTATGATGCGTATGGAGACACATTATTTATAACAGAAAGCTATATAACTAATTTCCTAAAAACTACGCTGACATAGGACACGTGAACGACAAAGTCCATGGATCTAGCATCATGGCTGCTGAGATGATGCAATCTAATGAAAGCGGCTTGTTGGATTTACATCGTGGGTAGCCTACGTGTGTCAGCGTGCCTCTAGAAGTTTAGAAACGGTCACAGAAATATTTCACGTGCCTGGAAATAGAGTCCCGTTACTGTGGGATTCTTCCATCAACCACTGCTTGACCACCGTTGACTATGGCCTCTTCTGAGGAATCTAGCTAGACCAATGGGACACGAACCATGTCTACATCATTTCCAACTTGCCCATGTGGCTCAATTTGCCTGAAGACACCTGCAATATAGAATTTAACAAAAACAGCTGCGGAAATTTGACCCAGTTGCGGAAAGTGACAAGATTCCGCAGCTCATAAGAAAAAATCTAGTTCAAACAGCAACACAAAGACATAGTCAAGAAATCACTTTAATTGCTCTTTTATAACTAATATGCAATGATATTGACAACTTAGGAGGTTCAGGTAAATGGAAAGAAGCTAGAAAATGGTGTAGGAAAGATGCAAGTTTGGGACTCAAAATACCCCCACTATGAAGGTGTTGCATGTCCCCATGCAACCAAAATTTTGACTATCCCCCCTTCAAACCATATGTTTTGAAGCTTCTTCCAGTACATCCAACCCGCTTCTTCTCTTTCTTGGTGTTGCTAACATCGTGGGCTTCTGCATCAAGCATCTGAATTTAAGATTAATTAGGGCTCTACTTATCTTCTTGCACTTTTTCTTCAATTTCTTGTTCTTTCTCTGCCATAGTCCAAGATGTAGCATGGTATTGTCATGAATGATCTTATCCAGTCTACTCTGCTCCTTTAATGCTTCATTTTCATGTTTAATATGTCTGTTTAGGACCTCTAACTCATAAATTTCTTGTTTCAATGACTTGATTTGAGCTTCCTATGCTGGATGAGGTATGGATGAAGAGCTTGGTTTTGTGGCCTTCTTTTCCAAGGATTCTATATAATCATAAATTTCCTGCTGATTCAGGTCTATCTCAGGCGAAGTTTTCCTTGGGCTGACCCCAAAGTCCTGTTGAGGAGGACTAATTTCATAGTCTGGCCGAGAAGGACTCATGTCAACGTCTGGAGGACTAGTTTCAATGTTTGACTGAGCATGAGGTGAACTACGGCCAGATGGAGATTGTTTCAGTGTTCCTCCCAAGTCAATAAAATGGTGTCCTTTTGTTTTTGTTTTCCTCCACTTTCCCTTAAGCCTGATGCTTCTTCTTAAATGTTGTGGGTTAATGCTCTCTTCCTCAATACTCTGTTTTCCTTTTCCTTTCTCCCTGGCTGCAATTGATTATCCATGGGGGTGAGTTAGCCTTTCAGATAGTGGGTGGTGGTCATCTTCTAAAGAGGGTTCTAGTGTTTGGTAAACATCCTCTATGATTTTCCTCTCTTTCAATTTCTTTTGCCTTTTGTCCTTGGTTCTTTTCAGCTTCTCTTCTTGATCAACTTCTTTGGTTTTGCTAATAGGAGGTTTTGAATTCTTATACTAGTTTCCCTTTTCCTATTTTTCCTTACTGTACTGCTCTTGGGCACCTCATGTGGATCTTGAAAATAATTTCCACTAAAAACGTTCCCATGTATCCCTTTTTTTTCTCAATTGGTCTTCAATTAAAATATTTACCAACCCATGATGATATAAGTGAGGCTCTATATCCTCTATATTCTTTTGGACTATTGTAGTCATCTTTTTCAAGCTTAGCAATAAAAAGTAAGGTAGATTTAGGGTTTGATTCTCTAAAAAGTTCATCAACATTCGAGTATGATACATATACATTTCTCCAAAATGACCCTCAGACGTAAAGTACTTTTGAATAACAAACAAAAAACTGGCCCATTTCTCTTCTAAGGAATGAACTAGAATTCCTCTTTTGAATATAGTCACATCCATACCTGAGTTACGTAGGATCACTCTCCAAGCTCCCTCGCCAATGCTCTTGTTCTTAAAGCAACGTTCACCTTCTTCAGGGAGTTCTGTAGCAGCTGCTATGGATGCTTCTGTAACTATAAATTTGAGGTCCCCAATTTCCACCTCCAGGCCGTTGAAAGACCTCACAAAAGCTTTTGTAACCTCCTTATTGTAGCCTTTAAACTTTTGAATAAACCGAAGCCATTTTTCCTTTTTCAATATGTTCTTAACTTGCGGGTATACTTCCATAAATTTGGGCCCCTCTGGTTCTGCCCTCAACAAACGACCCATTCTTTCCTTCTATTTTATAATTTGTCTGTGTGAGAAGGGTTTAGCGAAAGTGTGATGGCTGGACTAGCAGGAATGAATAAGGTTTATGGAGAAAACCGGTGACTGCAAGCAGAAAACAGAGGACAGGCGGCAAAACAGAGGACAGGCAGGCGAGGTGAATTCACGAAATAGAGTGGATTATTATGTGAACGAGGTGGTAATGTAGTCGTGGCTTCAAAAAAACAGTAGGGGAGTGACGACAGAATTTTTAAAATGGACGGTTGTGGAGTAGACATAAGCACATTAATGAAATGGCTGCGGAATCTATACGGTGGAGGAGAACCATAATCAAATAAACCATGTCTCA
Source organism: Pinus taeda (assembly GCA_000404065.3). NCBI lineage: Eukaryota > Viridiplantae > Streptophyta > Pinopsida > Pinales > Pinaceae > Pinus > Pinus taeda. The sequence goes on along the minus strand of APFE030465148.1, from coordinate 205,914 downwards.
TAATTATAGGTAGAGTGTGAAAATGAATTCAAACTTGAGTAAGATCTGAGAATTAATCATGAGGCCGTTGGAAAAATGAATGTATGATTCGCGAAGGAATGTCATGGAATGAAATGGTTATGGAGGCTATCATGCTAATCATTGCATATAGTTGAGCTTTTAATTTAATAACTATGCAAAAATGTGTTCTGAATGCCATTTGAAATAAAATTTTGCTCATACCTTGGAATGTTTTCCACTTGTTGTCCATAACCTTTGATCGGCTACCTTGTTGATGCCTTTAGGTGCCCCATGTCCTCGGTCATACCTGCATTTTTTTATTTTTATTATTTTTTCATATCATCTAACTGCCAATGTTAAATGACAGAGTGCTGGCTGTGAAAACACAACTAGCTGTGGAATTAGTGAGCAGCTGTGGAAACTGACTGTAGCTGCGGAAATTCACTCAACAATCTTATTACTGAATGAGATGGATACATGATGATTGACTTACTGAAAATGGTCATAAATATTTTATTAGTGGAATGAAATGAATGAAATGGAGTTGAATGAAATTAAGTGGTATGGAATGGAAATGAGATGGAGTGAAATGAAAATGAGATGAAGTGGAATGAAAAAAGAGAGAGAGAATTTTTTTTTTTGTTTGGAAAATAGAGGGCGTCAGGAGTTCTTGATTTTCGCCCTATATTTTCTGAATAAGACTGTGAATCAGTGATTGGTTTTCAGGCTTATACATATTTTTTTTTTTTTTTTGGAAAATAGAAAAGAACAAAAACTAGGCTGGTGGAGAAGAAGGATTCTTCTTCACCAGCCTTAGTGCAAAACTATCTTGAAAGATTTTGACAAATTCCTCTTTTGAAAGTGGCTTATGGTATATCTTTAATCAGTGGCCATTCACAATAAGAGGGGTTTGATGTTCATCAATGGTTTTGATTCTTACCGCTCCATTGCTAAAGACTTTGTCAATCTCATATGGCCCAAGCCCAATGAGTCTGAAATTTTCCTTTGAAGTCTTTAAACTTGGAATCAAATAGCAATGCCCAGTCTCCTTCTTGAAACTTTTTCTCTTTGATGTATTTATCATGCCACTTGGCTCTTTGATATTGAAATAGATCAGTTCTTAGGATTGCTTCTTCTCTGATCCGATCTAGCTCATTCAACTGCTCCATTCTATGCTTTTGGGCTTCTGATAGATCCATCCCCAACTGAACTACCATCTTGAAGGTTTTGACTTGGAACTCAATGGGAAACAAGACTTCTTTCCCATAAACAAGTTCATAGGGAGAATGTCTTGTTGTATTTCTCCATGTAGTTCTCTAGGCCCACAAGGCTTCGGGAAGCCTTTCTGCCCAATCTCTTCTCTGTATATGAATAGTTTCGGTGATGATACTTTCGAGAACTTTGTTTGTAGACTCCACTTCACCATTTTCTTGCGGATGGTAAGGAGTAGATCTTCTGTGCTTGATTTTGTATTCTTCCATCAACATCTCCACAAAGTTAGATGTGAATTGACTTCCCTGATCTGTCACAATTTCTCTTGGAACACCAAAGTGTGTAAAAATATCCTCATAAAGAAAGTTAACAACTGAATTTTCAGTAGCAAAAACTAACGCTTTGGCTTCTACCCATTTAGTGACATAATCAATACATACCAATAAATACTTCTTTTGCTTAGATGGCGGATTAATAGGTCGAATGAAATCTCAAGCCCATTTTTCAAAGGGTTCGATGAGTACCTGTGGTTGCAATGGCATTTCATTTTTAAGGGTAGGTTTCCCTACTCTTTGGCAGCTGTCGCACCTTTTGACATATTGGTTTTCATCTTTAAAGACGGAAGGCCAAAAATATCCCAAAGAGAGGATTTTATAGGCTCTCCTTTTGTCAGCAAAGTGTTTTCCACATGGTTCATCATGACATTCCTTGAGGATGTCACGCATTTCATCTTCCCTAACACATCTCCTGACCACAAGATCTAGCCCTGTTCTAAACAATTTGTTAGAAATCCATGAATATTTTGAACTTTCCTGAATAATCTTTCTTCTTTCAGTAGGAAATAGATGTGGAGGTAGCTTTCCTGTGACCAAATAGTTAGCAATATCTGCATACCAAGGGGTTTTAGTAGTTACTGTTAGCTACCTATACCAATAGGTTTCATTTTTCATGATTGGCATGGGAAGTGCCAATATGATCTACTTTGGTGATACAAAGATCTCATATTCTTGTGGAAGAAATATACTTACATTTTGTTGATGCTGCCCTACTTCCGAATGGGTGATCCAACAGCCTAAGCTGGGTCATGCCATGTTTCAATTTTTGTTGTAGATTAGAGAAAGAAATTTGTCCAAACAGCTCAATCTTGGCAGGTAAAGTAGATAGGTAGAGAATGAAGGTTCCCAACTGCTTAGTCTGGGGCCTTGGAGTAATAAAGGTAGTTTTTTAGATCAGAAAATCAAAAGAAAAAGCCAAAGGAAACAAGGCACAGAAGGTTTGCAAGTCTAAGTGCACCCTCCTTGGAGTAAAAAAATGCTAGCAATAGAGTGGGGGTAGAGTAGATGGGTTGCAGAAAGCATGGTTTATGGCATTTCACTGGCCCTATAGCAAAGGTAAAAACATGGTGCCAGTGCAGATTTCCTATTTCAGAGTCTTACAGCAACTTAATGAAGCATGTCTAATCCAGATACCCCCCATCGATTATGGCTACATCCTATGCTCCTATGTTCATGAAAAGAAGTCAAGAGTGTCTCCTATCTCTGTTAATGTTTTATTATTTGTTTAACTCAACATCTCTCCATATGTATTTCTAAATCTAGGAAGAAATATAAAAAGAATAGCTCAAGGATTTGTCATGGAGACACCCTATCTCATCTGGTCTTTACTATAATGTTTTCTTAGACTTAGTTGTTTAAATTGAAATTCTTAACTACTCCAATAATCCTGAAATATTTCACAGTTACCTATTTAGTAAATTCATGTATGCACTAATAGAAATTGGGTGTTCAATTGTTTATAACGCTGTCCGGTAATTCCATTTCCATTGTTTCACTCACTAATCAAAATTTATATTAAGAATAGCCATCTAGCCTTGCAGTAAAACTTTCTCCATCACAGGCACCAGGACTGTCTCAGATTTTTGACTCCATATGCCCAATGGACTAGCATCTTTCACACATTTCATGCCCTTCTCACAACAATAGTTCACAACCAAAGTCTCAAACAAAAAACTAAAGCTTATAACTAGCCTAAAATCTTCACAAAACAGAGCTAAAACTTAAAGAGAGAGCCCTCTCTGATTATAGGTAGGCTAGGACCTATACTCCAAAGCTTGGTTAGTGGTTACCCCGGCCGTATTCCCTTGGGAGTCATAAGGAACAACATGGCTGTTAACAGTTACTACAAATAAATATTCATCAGGAAACTTATCCTCTACAGGAGTATCTTCTTTAGTATTCTGAATCCTAGACAAGAAATTAGCTACTGTATTTTGTTTCCCTGGTGTATCCAACACATTAATATTGAATTCCTATAAAAGTAGGAGCCATCTTGTAACTCTGCCATTAGTAACATGTTTTTTCATTAGATATCTAATCGCAGAATGATCAGTATGAACAAAAGTTTCATATCCTGTTATATAATGTCTGAATTTATTGATTGCATGAACAACAACTAAGAACTCTTTTTCAGTCACAATATAGTTCAAGTCAGTGGGAGTAAAATTTTTACTGGTATAGTAAACGGCATAGGGGACTAAATATTTTTTTCCCAACACAGCTCCTAGCGTTGTATCTAAAGCATTTGTAGAAATATGGAAAGGGAGTTTCCAATTTGGTCCTCTCAAAATAGGTGATTCAGATATTCTTGTCTTCAAAGTTTCAAAGGCTTATTGACAATCAGGATCCCATTTGAATTCACAGTCTTTAGTAAGCATTTTGAAGAGTGGAGATGCTATTTTAGTGAAGTTTTCTGTAAATCTTCTATAGTATCCAGTAAATCCTAGAAAACTTCTAACATCTCTTTGACAATTTGGAATAGGCAACTTGGAGATGACTTCAACTTTTGATCTATCAACTTTAATCCCATCTCCTGAAATGCGATGTCCTAAAACAATACCTTCAGTAAACATCATAAAGCATTTTTCATGGCTTAATGAAGGTTTGTTTCTTTACATCGTACAAGTACTTTTTCCAAATTTTCTAATGCTTCTTCAAATGAGTCACCATAAACTGTAAAATCATCCATATAAACCTCTACACAATCATGGATTAGATCAGAAAAACTCCTAGTACTGCTCTTTGGAATGTTGCAGGTGCATTACATAATCCAAAAAGGAAGCACTCGATAGGCAAAAGTTCCCCATGGACAGGTAAATGTGGTCTTATCTTGATCCTCAAGTGCTACCTGAATTTGATTATAACCACTAAAACCATCCAGAAATGAAAAGTACTTTTTGCCTGCTAATGTATCTAATACTTGATCGATAAAAGGCAAAGGGAAGTGATCCTTCAAAGTTGCTTTATTCAATTCCCTGTAATCAATGCATACCCTCCATTTACCATTTTTTTTGGTACTATAACCAAAGGAGAAACCCATCGGCTATTTGAAATTGGATAAATGAAGTTTACATTGAGTAGTTTTTGGAGCTCTTCTTTCACTATCTCCCTAAGATTTGGATTCATCCTTCTTTGAGGTTGTCTGATTGGTCTACTGTTTTCCTCAATATAGATCTGATGGATGCAAGTCTTAGGATCAATACCTTTCATATCTGTATACTCCCATGTAAATGTAGTAGAATGTTTTTGCAAGACTCTGGCTAGTTCTTCCTGTTGTGACTTTTCCAAATTTTTGTTGATATTTAATGTTTTTCCTAGGAAAATCTCAATGGTAGAACTATCGAACTCTTCCATAGAGTAAAGAGACATTTTCCTTGATGATAAATATTCAATGTCAAATTCCAACTGAAATTGTGTGGGGTCATATTTTGAAGATGTCTCAAAATTTTCTAATGTGTTCAGAATTTGACTATCCTCACTGATTTCAGAAATGGTAAAGACAGGTTGTATAGTGTTCTCATCATCGACCCATTCATTGTCTCCTACTCCTGTGATTGCTTTTGCTGGAGGATACAAATTGAATTTCTTTGTCGAATTACCATTAGAAATGTACATATCCCCAGATCTACAACTAATGAAAGCATCAGCTGTTGCTAGCCAAGGTCTTCCTAAGATAAGTGGGTTCCCTCCTAGATTACTCTTGGGAGTCAAAATCATGAAATCTAGTGGATATTCCCAAGAATCTAAGCAGACTAAAATATCTTCTAATACACCATCTGGTTTGATTATTGATCTATCTTCAAGTTGCAGTAAAGTAGGTGTAAAGAGGAGACTAGGAAGTTTAAGCTGTTCCATAGTCTGTCTACTCATAACGTTGATAGTAGCCCCTAGGTCAATCAAAGTGTTTGGAATTTCTATCCCATTTATATGTGTCTTCACAATTAAACTACCTAGATCTACATACTTCTGCATGGCAATTTTTCCCATCATGATATCTGCAATTTTTCCTACCAGGTGGATTCTTCTTGTATCTCTTGGTTTCCTTGCTGGTCTTTTGAGACTCAACTCCTTTATTGTTTTTGCTAGAATAGGAATCTCTCTAATGGCTTGTAGCAAGGGAATCTTGATACATACATTCTTTAATTCATATAGAAAATCATAGTTAGGCAACAAGATCTGTTTTTCCACTCCTTTATCAATTTGTAATCTTTCGGGGAAAGGAGGTGTGGATGAAGATACATGTTGCTCAACTATAGGAGTTGTGGGGGTTGACTTTTCTTTCTCTTTTTGAATATTTGAGTTTGGAAGAGATGTTTCCTCAGAACCTTTATTGACTTTAAGAGAGTCCTCCTTAGAGGTATCTTACTCTTGGACATCTATAGAAGGTTTTTCTAAAACTCTACCCGACCTGAGTTGTACATCATTGAGAGGAACAATCATGTAGGTAGGAAATTGTTGTCCTTCTATCATGTAAGTATTTTGAGGATTTGTATTGTTTGGATTTGGCAATGGATGAGAGGGTAGTTGATTTGTCTTTTGCTGAAATGGAAGCATGAGTTGAGGATTTGGATTTTGTTGAGAGGGTTCTTGTGGAGGAAATGGAAATGAAAGTTGTGGATTTTGATTTGGAAGTTGTGGAGTTTGTTGATTTTGAAAAGATGGAGGAAATTGATAAAATTGAGCAAATCTCCCATAAGGATTTTGCATCCCTTGTGCCCATGATTGATATGGATTTTAAGGTTGGGGCCTAGGATTCCAATTTGGTGGCGATTGAAAATTCATAGCATTGTTAAACCCTTGATTTTGTTGCCCCTGCCAAGGTCTTCTTGCAACAAAATAGAGAGATTCTACTGAATTTGGACCTTCTTGAAAGACGACTTTGAGCCCAGGAATTGAAGGACAATCCTTGGTCTCATGATTCTCTGAGAAAATCATACATGTTTCTAAAACCTTTGTATCTAGGGGACATTCCCTTAGAGCATGTTTCTTCCTACATTTCAGACAAAAGATGGCTAAAGCATCAGTTTTTTCTTTCTGCTTATTTTGAATTTTAATGGTGTCTAGTTGTTCACTAAGGCTACCTGAGATATCAATTTTGAATTCATCAAGCATATTGCCAATCTCTGCCCTACTTACTAATCCAGTTGTAGATTTGTTTTCCCTGATAAGAGAAGGATCTCTAGGCCCTTTTCCCATTTTAGATTTTCCCCTTGAGAGATGGACACATAGTTCTGCTATGTCATGAAGTGGAAGTTGAGAAATGTCTCCCTTCCCCATCATGTTTAAAATATCTACCCATTCATCTCTAGTGGCTTTCAATAAAAGGGCTTTCAAATTTTCCTCATCTAAGTTTCTCATCTTTGCTCTTTTTAAGTTGTATTGAAATCTTTCAAGTAAATCCTCTAAGTTTTCATCTTCTTTTTGTATCATTTTGAATACCTCATCCTTGTGATTGGTGGGCATGCAATAGTCCAGGTATCTATCGAAAATGTGTGTTTCATATCATTCCAAGTCCTAATATATTGGGTGACTAATCCCATGAACCATTCGAAGCGGCTCCCTTTAATGTTGAAGGAAACAGTCTGAGTTTTTGAGAGTCTTCCATATAGTCATAAGTTCGGCACACTGCTTCAAACTCAAACATAAATGTTTTAGGATCCTCACTTCACAATCCATAAAAGTTGGGGAGGGCAGATGGTGAGATGTTTTTCATCATTGTGTGATTTTCCTCATAAACTATAGGGAATCCAAACGATTTATCTTCTTCCCTATTTCTTCTGTTATTACCTCCACCTCCACCATTGTTGCCTCCATTATTTCCTCCTCCTCTACCTCTACCTCTACCTCTGAATCCATCTACGACATCCTCTGTCAAGATAGTTTCTTCAGAGTCCTCAGAGTCCTCTGTTTCTTCTACTAATGGCGAATTAGGAGGAATTTCCCCTTCCTCTTCTTCAGGTGAATCTACTTCTTTCATTACAATATGCTCTCTTGTAGAAGTAAGGAAAGGGTCTTATTTTAGATGAGATTTGCTAGATAGTGTAGGAGAATCCTCTAACTTAGTTGTTGCTCCTTGAATTCCAGGAATCTTAAGGCTAGGAGTAGATGGTAGTGAATCTTTTCTATACCTTGAAGAAGCTGGAGTTGTGAAAATCGAACTCTGGGCTCTAGCTATAAACGTTCCCCTAGAATCTCTCGCTCTATGCATGTCATTTTTTATTTTTAAGTTGGGCTAATAATTCTCTTATGATCTTCCAAATCACACTACGTGCAAGAAGAGAGCATACTTAAGAAATTATTGAACCAATAACTCTCTTTTCTGATCCTCTAGATCACACTAGGTGCAAGAGGAGAGCATACTTCAAGAGGTTTTCAATTTTTCCCTTATTTTTATTGTTTTTTTTTCTTCATAAATTGGCTACCTAGTTACACTTCCCTGGAAACAGCGCCAAAATGTTTTGTCAATTTAGAGTGTCCTAAATTGCTACATTAATTTTTCAATTCGGGATTCGTAAGCTGACGAAGTGTGGCACACTATATGTGCAAGATAACCTATCTCTTAGTTTTTGTCGTTTTTGGTTTTTGTATTTTGTTTTGGGTTTATCTTTGTTGATTTCCTAATGTGAGATGGAAATTCTAAAAGACAAATATGGATATAAATGTTCAAGGCAATGATGTCCTTTCTAATGATTTCCAAAACTTCAAACTTAAAAATGGTTTAAAACATGTAATGATAAAATTAATTCCTAAAAGAAAAAGAAAATGTGCCACTATACTAGTCAAACAAACAATGAACTATTGATCATGAAGCCATTATCCCTGCTGCTGCTATCTAAATACAAAAGGCACTGCACCCAAAGAAATTGAAAATTGCTAGTAAATTAAAGCTAAAATCAAATTACATCAACTCGTATTCTAACCCCTCGCCATTAGTCTCTCTATGGCTTTCGGAGGTAATCATAAACAACTTGAGCAATCTGATATCTAATTTGCAGAAAAGTAAACTAACATCAAATTACACACTCATACTTCAATCCCTCACCATTAGTCTCACTATGGCTTTCGGAGGTAACTGATAATGACATGAGAAATTTAATATCTAATTTGAAGAAAAGGAAACTAATATCAAATTACACACTCATACTTCAATCCCTCACCATTAGTCTCGCTATGGTTTTCAGAGGTAACCGATAATGACATGAGCAATTTAATATCTAATTTGCAGAAAAGGAAACTAGTATCAAATTACACACTCATACTTCGATCCCTCACCATTAGTCTCGCTATGGTTTTCGGAGGTAACTGATAATGACAAGAGAAATTTAATATCTATGCCAACTAGTAGAGCCAATGAATAGAAGTAAAATAAACAAAACAGAGCTGGAATTAAAAACTAAGAAATATAAGTCAACATAAAGATAAAACTGATTCCATGTCATTAGTCATTATAAAAAAATGTGCAAATGCTCGGGCTCCCTACTGTAATCTGGAACAAATACACTGATCAACGTTAACATTAATGGAAGGCATGTAAAAGTATGTACAAAAATAAAATGTTAGTATCATAAGAAATGCAAGATATACAAGTGAATAACTATGACATAATGAACGTAAAAACACAGCATGAAACTATACAACAATAAACAAAACCTCGGCGTGTGCAGGGGCCCTCTACACAACCTTGGGCAACAACTATTAACCATGAATTATGCTCAGAAGCAAAGTCTTCTCATATATTCAGAATGCAGTCATAACGACAAAACAATGTCACAGCACAGTGGGCTCATTAACAGTCAACAATACATTCAAAAAGACTAACTATGATGCGTATGGAGATGCATTATTTATAACAGAAAGCTACATAACTGATTTCCTAAAAACTGCGGTGACAGAGGACACGTGAACGACAAAGTCCACATATCTATCATCATGGATGCTAAGATGATGCAATCTAATGAAATCGGCTTGTTGGATTCACATCGTGGGCAGCCTACAGGTGTCAGCGTGCATCCAGAAGTTTAGAAACGGTCACGAAAATCTTTCACGTGCCTAGAAACATAGTCCTGTTACTGTGGGATTCTTCCGTTGACCACCGCTTGACCACCGTTGACTATGGCCTCTTCTGACGAATCTAGCTATACCAATGGGACACGAACCATGTCCACATCATTTCCAACTTGCCCATGTGGCTTGATTTTCCTGAAGACACCTGCAATATAGAATTTAACAAAAAAAGTTGTGGAAAGTTGACCCAGCTGCAGAATGTGACAAGATTCCGCAGCTCATAAACAAAACTCTAGTTCAAACAGAAACACAAAGACATAGTCAAGAAACCACTTTAATCTTTCTTTTATAAGTAATATGCAATGATATTTATAGCTTAGGAGGTTCTGGTAAATGGAAAGAAGCTAGAAAAAGGTGTAGGAAAGATCCAAGTTTGGGACTTAACAAATCCATATAGAGAGTTGGATTTCTACTAGTGTGTCGCCATGTGTTGTAGATGCTACAACTACCCCCCCCAAAATTTTCCCTTGCTTTGATTTTGGAACCTCCCTTCTATCCACGGGAACTTATATTTTATTGTCGTCAATTATTCATGATGTGATCAATAATTTTCTTTTCATGCTTTACTTATCATGTATTGTTCCCATTTTGAACTTTTTCACTCACAAACAAGCTTCTGACTTGACCTTTCAACATTGTTGGGCTTGCCTCTAAAAAGTATGCAATCTTGGAAGACAAGTCAGCCCTGATGATTGAAATTTTGCAATCCAGATAGGTAGGTCTACTTTGAGCTCAAAAACTGCGCAATTCTAGATGGAAACCCATCCATGAGCCTAGACACTATGAAAAGCATATCTTTAACTCAAAAATTGTGCAATGCATTGAGTCAAGAAGTTTCCCACTGATTGGGAACTACACAATCTTCCTTGGTAGTGTCAATGACTAGTTTTCCTAAAAAAAGAAAAAATAAAAAGGCATCCCTAGAAAACAGGGTGTGGATAATTAGTTTCCTCAAGGATGACACAACTTATTATTTTTGGAATTCCACCAAGTGTCGCATTTTCCTTGATTTTAGGCATGCACGTCATAAACCCTAAGAAGTATAAATATATATAATGGATGTCCCTAAAACTCATTTTGACATTCAATCTTAGATCTCTAGCCTTCCCAAGGAGATCAAGGAGCCTTCGATGGAGTTTGTGATGCTTTTCTGGATGAGTTTGCTTTTGTTATCTTTTGTCTCTTTTTATGTTGCTCTTTGTTGTTTTGCTTCCATGAGTACTATTTTTCTTCTTTATTTTCATGGTTGTTGATGTTTTAACTTATATTAGCTTGTAAAACTGTTGGTTCGGTCTGTTGTTCACCTTTTACAAGTGTCACATCCGTTTTCTTGTTTTTTTGCATTAATGGTCGTTGTTTCCGAAAATATTCCTAGATTTTTATTTTTCCTTTTCTGTGTTGATATTATGCACTTGATTTGTGCTAATCCATCTATCATTAGTCATATCTTCATTCTAAGTTTCACCATCACTTATGTCTTCTAGTGTCCCACACTCTTTCCAGGCTGATCTACCTTTCCCTTGGCCTACAGTTACCTTGTCTAGCTAGGCTTTGCGCAAGTCCAAGGCTCAAGCTTCAAGCTTGGCCTATGAGATGATGCAATGTGTAGTACCTAGTTTTCCTAACTGTTCAATATGCATATCTAGGGTTCAAGCATCTCCCTTAGCTACTAAGATTGCGCAATGTGCATTCTTCATCTCAGTCTGCCCAGGTTGAGACTACACATTGCATAGTCTCTAGCCTCAAGTTTCTCTTATGGTTGTTGATGCTGCATGATGCATAATTCAGGAAGCCAATCTCCTCCTTCACCTCAAGAATCACACAATTTTCCTAGTCATTCTAGTGGTTTTTTTTGTGATCTTCCTTTGTGATTCAATTTGATGAAGCTAATTTATCTTTTCCATGAGTGCACTTTCCTCCTATAGGTATTGCAATTGTTGAGTACTTCTCTTCATTATTCCCTAACATCATGGCACCAAAGAGATATGCTTCAAAGGACACCATTGAAAGAAGCGTCTGCGAGGTAGTTGAGTGTAGGCCAATGAACTTGTCAATTTACTCAGATACTCAATTGTGAATAGAGAAAGAATCAGATATCACATGGCAAAAAGTGAATGAATTATACTTAACAAGAAGCTTCAAAGAAGACCTTGAAGACCAGTAGGTGTATATCATTGTCTAAAGGTCAAGGTTGCATAAGTATGCATAGGTAACAAGCTTTCCCATCTGCAGACATTATCAGCTGGATGGTTTCTCATACAGATCCGAAGAATATCATTCTCAACAATGACAACACATAAAGGCTTTCTTATTTTCTGGCAACAGATTATCATTTCATGTACCATTTGTCAGATCCATAATCACTCATGGATTCTTACTTCTATGTTGCCTCCAGCTACTTGAGCATAAAGGAAAATTTCAAAAACTGGATGAAAGAGCCAACAATGTTCCGTCAGACACTGACCAACACATACAAGACAAAATCTCGCAGTAGGGCCTATCATCGCTTCATAGTTCTATGATGTAGAATCTATGGTCAGTAGAGCATTGAGACTTTCCCTGAAGGGTGGGAATTCTTACTGGACTAGGTTGCGAATGAAGGAAGACCATTCAATTGGCTAAACGTGTTGGTTAAATAGCTGAGGATCCATGTAGCTAATTCCCTGAGTCCTCCGAAGGGAAAGTAAGCTAGAATTTACGTCTCTACCTATCTACTAGATGCAATCTATGCTCACAATGCATTCCCTCACATGAATTGTGCCTGGAAACCACATGACCTTGCCATGCATACTTATTGCAAGCTGTTTTTAGAGTGCAGCCATAGAGGAGTAATGGAAAATATGATTGAACACTTCCTCATTATATTATATAAGTTGATATTTGAGGAAGAACCATCTTGCATATCATGTGGGGCAATGGAAGCAGTGTCAAAGATAGTAGATTGGTTTTCCTCACCTGATGGCACTTTGCTCAGAGTGTTCATCAAATAAGGAGCTTGCTCAAGAGATTGAGGATTTGATCAATATCTAAGACATGGAGGTGGAACCAGAGCCACAGAACCAAGATGTTGATCTAATGCTAAGTACACAATAGGTCACCATTTAGTCTCCCCATCCTACAATAGTAGAGCAGTATCCAAGCGAGGAAGAGGAAATTATTGCTCTTGATGATGGTTTGGTCATGGACACATACAATCTAACTTATGACAAGCTTTAGAAAAAAATTGTATAAGCGATGAAGACTTTTTTTCCAGACGACCTCTCATTTCCTACATTCATTAGAGAAAGGTTGTTTGTGATAAAAACTAGAATAAAGTTGAATGCCATTGATACAGCTAACCTGGCCTTCGTCGAAGCTACAAAGTCAAACACGGAGTATCTAATGGTTGAGAACAAATAGTTGGTAAAGAACTTGCAGGTTATTAGACAAGAAGTTGAATAACTCTGAGTAGAGGTTCAAAACATAGCTACCCCATAAGTTAATCTCGAAGAGCTTAAGGCAACCATACTTGGTGAAGTATTGACATTGGGAGAAACTATGCAGAGCTTGTATGAAGAACTTGTCACCGTTCATAAGGCAGCCGTTCACTTACACAACATGCATCAAAATTTTAAGGATAATGCCAAAGTTCTTAAGGATTTCCATACAACCATCACTGTTGTGCATGAATGGTCAACGAAATACAAAGGGGCATCGTCTGAATTGGTGAAGAAAACAAGGCAATAGGAAGAGTTGGAGAAAGCACAAGTGCGGATGATCATTCAAAGCAACAAACAACTCACCTCATTCATCTCCAATATTGAGGCTTCATATGCATGATTGTACAACAACATGGAATTCTTGGTGAAATCAAACAAGATCCCATCAGTTGGCCCACTCATTGAAGACAAACATAGGAATGAAGTCAAGAAGGAGGTTGAAGAATACTTGGACTAGTTTAGATAGATGCCACCAAGGAAGATCTCGAAGTAAATAGGTAGAATATGCAAAAGTACATTGCTGGCCCTATCCAAATCAATACTATGATGCTCCTGCTAAAGAAAGAAATCTTGACTGGTTCCAGATTAGTGTACCTAGATGCCATAGAGGCTAGAGTCCGCTATAAGCTTGATCCCATCATATAGTTTGGGGAATTCATCGTGTGGTATAAAGTTTGGCACTAGCATGTGACCAAGAATCCACAAGTCGAAGTTACTGAGTAAGAGTTTCTCAAAAGTCAAGCTTAATTTTTTCCTTATTATGTTATCTAGTTGGCTTTACCCAATTTTGTCTCATATGGGTGTGATTATATTGTAATATTCTTTTGTAATTAATTTGTAAGTGAAATTCCAAATGTCGAACGTGGAATGTGAAAAGTCATGATGTAATGAAGTTTGAAGTCCAAGAGTCATAAGGGGATGTGAATAGTCACCCCTTTTTTTATAAATATGTCTTCATAACTCATATAAATGGATTTTGCGAGCCAAGATTTTGACTAGGCTTTTAGCTTAGAATTAGGAGCTTGCGAGTTTCTTGAGAACCTTATCTTCTCCGTAGCATACAGGGAGTATCTTTCTTTGGAGGTAAAGGTGTAGACTTCAAGTTCCACTATTGGGGCTAGTGGTTCGATAATGGTATATGTATGCTTGGAACTTTCACTTTAATAATAGCTCAGAGTCGGCACATTTTCATGCATATGATTTGAATATAGTAGGACAACACCGAAAAGTTCATTAAGAAATATTTCGTGGTGAATTTTTCATGAATTAACTAGAAATCTCTCTATATTATTAAGACATAAAAATGTTGTAAATCTTCTGAGTAATTGATGAATTATTATATGTTGCCAAACTGGTGAATAAACTTCAAGAGTGGTCCATCCTATCTTAACATCATACAACCAAGGCCCAGAGCCACCCGAATTTCTGTAACACCTCCACCAAATATCGTAAGATGGTTTTATATTATGTTTAAGATCATGAAACATTCTATAAAAAAATGAAGCAATGTCATTTTCATTTGAATTCATATAGTTGATTTGTATTTTTTAAATAAGTCAAATTTACAATGGGCATAAAGATGTTTATTGTTTTCTTAATTTACATGTTGTTCTTCAAACCAAGTGGGTTATCCAAAGCAATCTCTGAAAGGGATAGTCCATCAAACAACTCTATTCATCGGTCAACTATGTCAATGGAAAATTCCAACATCCAAGGGTTATAGAATTTACTTTTACTTCATGTATGGATGCATAAAATTTGAAATTAACTTAGAAATGTCCATCGCCACTAACCCTCACAAAAAAGATATAAAATTTACCATCAACTAATTCCCACATCCAACGGTGATAGACTTTAGTTTTACTTTATTATGGATGCATAAAATTTGAAATTAACTTAGAAATGTCAATCACCATTAACATTCATAAAAAAGATATAAAATTTACAATCAACTAAAAATGTCAATCACCACTAATATTCATGAAAAATATGCTATATAAATAGAGGTACTGTTACACCTTTCCATGTTGAATGAGCTGGTCAAACATATTCATGTCAATCAAGCATCAACTATCTACTAAAGCTTGAGTTATGTGGGATTGAGTCATTCATGCATAGAGGTTATTGAAAAGGAAAATGTGAAGCAAGTCCATGTGAAATATTAAATTTTACCTTTAAACTAATTCTAAGTTTAAAGATCATGGAAAAATATATATGTGACCTGTCCATATATCTTTTTATGAAATGAAAAGCAAGTTTCCTTTATCACGAGCTATAGTCAGAAGTATGGCGTAACCCTTCACAAGGACAATGTTATCTGTAAGAGGAGAGTACAAGGATCTTGAACTTAAGCAGAACATAGGAATGATTTAGATTTCAAATTGCAATAGTTTTTATGATAATAATGTTTAGTTTTTATGATAATAAAGCTTTTTTTTTTTAATGTTTAGTTTTTATGATAATAAAGTTTGTTTTTTTTCTTCAATTTAGATTCTAAATTGGAAGATTTGTTATGATAATAAAGTTGATGCTATGAAATTTAGTTATAGGGAGTGATCTAGTTACCATTAATGTATTTTTGGAGAGAAAAACTGGTAATAATAGGGAATAAGACAAATATTATTATTATGAATATGTATAAAAAAGATGGAAATTGACTGTGGAACATTTA
Source organism: Pinus taeda (assembly GCA_000404065.3). NCBI lineage: Eukaryota > Viridiplantae > Streptophyta > Pinopsida > Pinales > Pinaceae > Pinus > Pinus taeda. The sequence continues at coordinate 190,153 of APFE030465148.1, read as the reverse complement.
AGTTGTATAATATTCATAAAAATAATTATTAAACTTATTTATTTAAAAAATAAGATTTTTAATTTTAGTTATAATTATCTAAAACAAAATGTTGAACTAATTCACATTATATGGACTATTATATTTGCAGAAAGGAAACAAAAATAAAGGCTATTTAGTTAGCCTATAACTTTTATTGGCAAAAGTAAATTAACAAAAGTTAGGTGCCATCTATTCCTAAAAGCATATAAGTAATGTCTTTAATTTTTTAGCTAGGGAAAAAAATTAAAGACAAAACTTGTCTTTTTGGTTATTTATTTAATAACATTAATTTTGTACATTGTATACTCCGTTTTTAAGCATTTATCTATCATTTTCCTAAGTAATATATATTTCTTCTTTTAATTGTTGGATTTATTACAAAATCTCTGTTAACGGTCATATCTAGACATTGTTTGAGTGACTTTTTTATTGAAAAAGTTTATAATTTGATATACATAAACTCTAGGATGCTACCACAATTTTAGGTAATGAACATATGTCATAATGACTTAACTAAACCACAACACCATTTTTTAGAAATAGTCCTTATATGTATTAGGTGTACCTCTTGCTTGCATTCAATCTCTTTATTGCAAGTGCAATTCCTCCCAAGTTGCTAAATCTAGCAAAGGCACAAAGTGTATGGCTTCCTTTATGTAATTTGGTAGCAGAGATTGTGCATTATAGTGACAATCCATTGACTTTCATAAACCTTTATCTATCTTGAAATGGAATTTTAAGGATATTTGCAGAGAGTATCACAAAGTTAAGTACTATATATTATTTTGTCTTAGAAAAACTTAACAAAATAGGTTCCTCAAAATTGATGTAATCTTTTTGGATTTTAGACATTTGTGGTTTATATCTTTTGACTTAGTTACTGGAGAACCCACAGTAAAAACCATTTCTTGTCAATGTTTCAAATCCCAAGAGGGATCCATCATCAACACTTCTTGAATGTTGATAGTAGAAGAGCTTAACTGAGATATTTAAATAGTTATAAGGTAAGATGATTTAAGGATGAGATGAAGGTCAACTTGATTAATAATATTTATTATTATCTTTTCTAAGCTTTTTATTGTAATTTTTAGTAATCTTTGAATAATGAGTTAATTCATTTAATTTTTAAAGCATTTAAAAATTATTATTAAATCCAATTATTAATGAAATATTAAATAAATACTTAATCCTTAATCTTCATCAAATACTAATACTTAATCTTGGATACACCACACCGTTCATATGTTGGAGCAGACCACTACTTTCTCACTTGAAGCTTTCCATTGCAGTGTTCACTCATCATACGCTTTGTACTTTTGAGTCTTTGGCATATTCATTTTTAATTTTTGCATACTAGTCTTGAATCTCCATACCTTACTTGTCATTAGTTACAGTCACGATTTCTAACAAAATGACTATACCTATATTGAGTTAGTTAGGCTCAATAAGGTTCAATACATTCAAGATTCAAAATACAAAAATTTCTCACCCTCATGTCCACATGTTGTCATTGCTCCAATAGGTTTCCCATACCTATTAAGGTATGTCATCAATATGAACCAAATCACCTTAGCTTCCACCTTTAAATTTCCTTCAAGGGGCTTCAAAAAAAAAAAAAATTTAACAAGGCTCCATGCTAGTTTGTTGCATCATCCTCAAAACTCATTTGTGTGCCTTAATTTTGCATTTCTTCTAAAATACGTCACCAAGTTAAATTTTTGCAGATCACCTATCCAAAAAGTAGAGATTGGTTCTATACTCCTTTCTTCGTTTATCGATTTCGATATCTCTGCATCTTCGTAAACCAAATTTTTTTTCTTATGCTGAATTTCATGTTGTAGTTCACCAAACTGGTGGAAATTAAAAAAAAAAAAAAAAATGCTTGCTGCATAAAACATCGTTGCAGTTTTGAAGTCTACCCATCCTACTTGTCTTGTTTTTTAGATTTTTCAAAAACAATTGAAGCAAAGTGTTGATGATTGAAGTGTGTTCCTTCTCATCGTCATCAAAAATAAAAACACTATAGGGTTTTCTCCTTACTTCTTCTATCAGTTTCCCAGCAACATAACCAAGAGGAGAACCTATGAGCCTTGCAACCAAATGTTGCTCCATATATTCAGATATATGAATATGGAAAATTTGATTTTCATCATCAACAAATTCAGCTGCAAAAGCGTTTGTAAGTTTTATTTTTCCAACTCTAGTGGGCCACAATAATAGGAAATATACGGTCTATTGTTGAGGTCTTCCAATTCTAACCCACGATATTAACACAACTTCAACAACCTCTTGAACCACCTCATCTTGTCTAAAAACTCCTTCATGCAAAATGTATGCCAGGCCATTCAGTTTCTTCTTTTGATTCTAACTTAGACTTGTAACAGGGATACCAGTCCAAAAACTCACAACCTATGCGATCTTCTCAGGTCCCACACTCTCTCTTAACATGCGATTTTCTTCCATTCCACCTTTTTTTCTAGAAACTATAGTGTCTATCTCTTGAATTGTCATTTTCTTTCCGGCCTGGGATGCATCAACATTAAAATAGGAAAAATTTAGAATTTCTATCAAAATATCTAATTTTGCACCAATATTTTAGTAAAGGATTCCCCCATTTTTTTTCCACACAAAAAGATAAGTTATGTTGCCCGGGCACTACATCAATGTATACTGTATTGTTCTCATCAATCTCCGCATTAATGAGAATTCAATATAACTGAGCGAAAACATTTCTTTCCAACCATCACTACAAGGGAGGAGCACCATAAATAGGATCATTGGCTTCCTAAAGAAAAAGATCCATAGAAACATCTATAACCCCTAAAGCAACACCTCTCTCTACAAGAGAAATTGCTACATCTTTCATTTGTGTTCTAGAAACGTTTCTAAGCTCATCATGAGAAAGAGGATTAAATACGGCTATTGCATCATGTGTATTCAATATCTCTAGCCTGAAATGCCTTCTAACTTCTTTCGTGGTGTTCTCTCTAGTGGTTTTTATTGTTGTGTGGTCAGATAATGCAACAAGTAATTGCTCTACTCGAAGGCTGGATGTCATGATGATGATTGTATTTGAGAACCTAGTTGTGTGACATTGTCCATCGGTAAGTCTACCATCGTAAATAATTTGAAGAAAAGCACTCCACATAAAATACCATCATCAGAACCCAATGTCAAATACTTCTCGCACTTCTCGAGCTGCTTCTTCAAGGGAACTAGAAAAAAAAAAATTGTTTCTGGTTCAATTCTTTTGGGGAATCTTCAGTCCTTGTTGCATTGAATATAGATGAAAATAATTTGCCACTATATGTGCGTGCTTCTGTGACTCATCGACTCTCTGAAGATAAGGGAGTAAATTTTATGCAGGCTTAGATTCGTTCCCCATGGTCGATCTGTAGAAAACTGCTACTATATTATAGTCGCATATTTTGAAACACTATGAATGCCATATTCCAACAATTCTCCTAGTGGATGAAGCCCATGATCATGTAGCATATCAAAACAATGCTTAATATCATGCAGCAATGACAGAGACTACTTTTGTAGCGCATGGTCCACACCCACCACTATTTAGAAACATCGTTCAATTAATCCAGATCAAGCTTCAAGAACAATATTTTTAGGAACTTCTTTGATAGCTCAAAAAACACTAGACTAATGAATCAACAAAGTCCACACCATGTCACAGTGAAATTTACCACCACCAATTAAATTTGCATAAGGAATAGTAGAATCGTATCTCTGTCCTTGGACGATCCAAGCCACAAAAACCAGCCACAAACTCTTCACGGTTGGCTCTTCATAGTCGTGTTCTCGTATCCTCATAGGACATGCACATACTCACTACAAGAACACCAATCTCAACTTTTTACGCTTTCCAATAGATCCTTGACTCTACCATGGATCAACTCAAAAGATAAATTACACTGCACATGGTGCTACTCCACTAAATCGTTTCTCAAACAAAAAACAAACCACCACGACCACTCTAGTCACGGAGATGTCATGAGAAGAAACAAAAGAGCAAGTGCCAAAAGGTCTTTGCATCCAAAAGGCAGTGCATACAAGCTAATCCAAATAGAAAAAATTTAACCAATCTTTGAAAATCTTCAAAGTGGATCTAAACCCATGCCCAACCATAGGCTTCATAGGTCCAACATTGTTCTGCAACATTACCACTGTGCATCTTTATAAATGTGACACAACAAGTCTACAAGATGCATGTTAAATTTCCAAATCACCTCACTGGCTCAAATGCATGAGCTCCAAGAACACTAGCGGGAAGGTAGCCTTGCTACCTTGTAGCATATTCAAGAAATGACTTCTCCTTTAACCACAACTGGGGGCACTAGGCACAATCCACCACAAATTTTGAGGCTTCAATAAGCAAAACCTCAGTGCTTCACAACTGTTACAGATCCATTTGGGCACATCAAATCCCAACATTCAGATCAGCAATTTAGGACTCGTCAAACCCTAAAATCAGTTGTTTCATGCCCTAAACAAGACAACCCTTTGAATGCCTCCTTCCCAGATAGTTTCATGACTTGAAGACATCTAGAAATTACCTCTAGAGGGACCAGTGCAACTAAGCCCTTATGAAGGTTCCCTGCAAAGCAACTAAGTCCACTGGTAGTGTGCTCTACAAAGCACCTAGGCTTCTGTTCACCTACACTGGGTGAGAATGAGTGAAATTCAGATAGGGTTTGAGAATATTCTTATATTATGGAGTCATCTAGAAGTTTCCCCGTTTTATCAACTCCTATGAGCTTGAAAATGAATGAGGAATGATTTAAGGATCATCCTATCCTCTCATCCCTTCCTCCATGGAACTAATTCTAAGTATGGAAGACCATTCAATGTCACCATTAATGACAAAACCTCCTTCGTCTTCCTATAAATTGACCAATCGTTTATGTGATTAGGGGCTAGATTATGTTGAATTGTAAGGAGATAACACTGCTATGAGACTTGACTTTAGAGCAAATGATGTGATGCCACAAGCTTGTCTTGGTTTTGACGTGATGTGGATGGGATCCAAGCTGGACGAATGACATTGAATCAAACACAGATGATTATAATTCCTTCTTCTATCTAATAAAGTGTTTAAACCGTTTTCCATATGTATGAATTACTTATGATTCCTTTCATTTATATTCAATGGATCATATGCTTTGATTAATTTTCATCTTTTCTTGTGTTGATAGGGTACCTTTCAAGCAGATTAGGTATGGAAGGAGTGATAGAATCGATAGAAGGGAGATGAGAGGAAAGCAAAACTACAGGTTGGCCTTCTATCCTCTCTGCTTATCTATTGCTTATAGGGAAAGTCTAAAACACTTTAAACTATTGTTCCAGGCACAGTTACTTGTGTAGTGAATTAATATTTATCGATAGATGCTAAATTATCCAAAACAAATTGGTGACTCTGCTAGGGATGAATCCTCTTTCCTAGTAGCTTATCCACCTCCTTAGACATCCTCGTAGACTCTATTTATGTTCATAGATTGTAATTCAACTATTTACATTGAAACACTGGTTAAAATTGTATCAAGTTTCATTTTGAATTGGCTTACTATCACCAGCGCAGGCTTGTGATGGAAATAGTGCATTGCAGAGCATCCCTGCCTTAGGGACAGTGCTCTAAAGCACATTGTCTCCCACTCTAGGCTGCGCTGATGCTACTAGGATCAGTTTCCCACCTTTGGAAATAGTTTTTACCAAGTTTTCTCTTTTTGATTGTTTGTTGATTGATCAATGAATGTTGTGTCTCTGAAAATGAGTCTTTATCTCTTCGTCTAGCCCAATTTTGATTGGATTGATTAATGTTTATTCATGTCTTCTTTGTCATTATCGATCAATAGTAGAAGTTAGGATATAATTGATGAATCTTCATTCGAAAGGAAGTGTCGTAAAGTCTTCTCTTCCTTCGAATATGAATTGTCATAAAAGTCTTTGTTCATATGAAAGATTGATTGATTGTATCTGCATATTTCAATTTTGTTCATATTTACATTATAGGGCTCGAAAATAAATACATGCATGTTGCATTAAAAAGAGTTTGTGTGTGCTGATAGGAATAGTGTGGGGAAATTTCATTTAGATTGTGCTCTTTCCTCTTTGATCAAGAGAAACTTGATTCTCTATCACTAAGTAGCTAGGATTTTCATCGTTAAATTGAATGGAAAGAATGCTTATCATGATAGTTGCATTCCTAGGAATCTCATAATACATCACGTGGTGAGATTGAAAGGAAAATTCCTAAGCAAGATAAACTTAAAATAAACAACAATTTACCTAATGGAGGATTGTCATTAATGAGAACATTTAGTGGTTCTAGGCTAGAGACATGTTCCAGCGTCATAAAGCAAAGCAGTTGTCACTATCTTGTATGTAATACATCTCGAGTGTGATACCTCATTCCATATACATGAGTATATTGTAGCTCGTCCATGTACCCTTGGGTATATAGGGCAGTGCTACAATACCTAAAGTATATGGGAATGCTCTAACTATGCAGTTTTTCATTAAACAGTGCTTATATGAATTGGGCCTTCACATAATTTCAGGTATATATGGGAGGACAACATTAGGTTGCTATCCATCCTTAGGTAACCAAGTTAGCTACCTTGTACACTGTGATACACTGAACACAACATTCGGGGAGATTTCCTGCCTGTACTTCTTGTTTTGCCAGGAGGTATTCTGTAGTTCACAGTTGCTTGGTAAACATTTTGCCTAGATTATCCCTCTTTTGTTTTGTTATGTTACTTTGATTAAAATAAAATTAATTAGTTGCAGATAACATCCTCCACACTCACTCCTTATTTGATCTTAGGTTGAAACATATGGTGGCAAATTTGGAGTCCATCGATCAAGGAATTCCTTTTGGTGGAATCCTAGTCCTTTTCCTTCTTTTGGAAATATTGGTGCTCCATATATGGCTACATGTTCTGTTCTCGCATTTACTATTGGCTTGCTAGTATGGTTGTTTTCAACCTCCTTGGTTCAAAATTTTGTGATTTCTTCACAATCGAGTACACCTCCAACTGGACAAAATCAACCTCCAGTTGATCCTAAAGTTGACCCTTTGCCTTCTTCCTTTTTGCCTGGTGAAAGTATTGGTACTAGTAACCATGTGGCTAAGAAGAAGAATAAAGGGAAGAAGAAGAAGAAGAAGCAAATTCAGCAGAGGGGCAAGCAAGCAACCATTGCCTTGAATGCAACATTTGATGAGAATCCATCCATCAAGCCTCACAAAGTTCGATATCCATGCAGACTTTGTGCGAGAGATCGTCTTCTTCGAAATTTTCCTGATATTCCTTAAATCTTAGAAGAATGGTCTTCTCGTTCACATCATCCTGTGTCATTAAATTATTGAGACCGGTGACACACCCTCAACTAGTTGTAGTAAAGTTCATGGGAAGAAGGGTAAAGTTAAGTTTCCATGTAGGTTATATGAAGGGAGTAACCCCATTCACCATTTTCCCTATCTAGATGAAGCCAAAAATGTGTTGGATAATTGTCCTACTTTGCCACAGCAACTTCCATCTGGTTACAGGAGACTATCCATTAATCCTTCACTACTCGATAAATTGACTGAGCAAAACCAATCGTTGGTCAAACACGCGTTCTCTGAAAGTGAATCCTATGGGTCTACACCTGACTGAAATCAACAGGTTGAGGTAACAATTGACCCGATTTCACCTTCAGCTAGTTGTACCTTTTCTGAAGAGAGTGAATATGATACAACTCAAGTTTCTTTTTTTCTTTAGATTCTAATGATCTTGGTGGAAATTCTCCTATTCCATCAAGATAGGAGGAAAATCTTCCAGCTTTCGTAACTCAAGGGGTTAATTCTCCCATTTCTACGGTACCCCCTCCAAGTAGTCTCGTCACTTCTTTTGATTGGAATTGACTGATAGGATTCATCTTCCTTCTTAAGTTCCTTTCCAGTTCATAGTACAAGTTTATAATATGATTGTATATGGAACTATTATAGATGAAGGTGCATCAGTGAGTATCCTTTCCTCATCTGCTTGGCAAGCACTTGGTTCATATCCGCTTGTGCCAGTTACTCAAAATTTGTTGTCTTTAATAGAGGAACCAGTCAACCATTAGTGATCCTTCCTTAGTTTCCTATTACTTTGCGAAGAAAAATTGTTTATCTAAATGTGATGGTAGTCCCAGGCCCATTATATTACAATTTACTTCTAAGGCACGACTATTTTTATGCCATGGGAGTTATTGTTTCAACACTCTTTCGAGTGATTTGTTTCCCGAAGAAGGCAAAATTGTCACTTTTGACCAGCTTTCATTTCTCGGTGAAAATATCACTCCTAGCCAAACATCTTCCTAATTGGTCCTTTTGTACCAATGGTATCATCCCCACCATGGGTTAATTATGTGGCAACCCATTCCATACCTACATCAACTAACGATCAGTTCAGTGATGTTGTACATCATGTACTCGGGGCATTGGAACCATATCTCTCCATCATGACCTCTTATAAGTTGTGATCAAAGGATACAAGGATAGTTCGTTGTCTTGTGTCAACCTCGTTAAAAAATGAAACGAAGGAATATGAGGATGTTTCCTTGTCTTGTGTCAACCTGGTTAAAAAATGAAACCAAGGAATATGAGGATAGTTCCTTGTTTTGTGTCAAGATCATTAAAAAATGAAACAAGGAATCTGAGGATAGTTCCTGGTCTTATGTCAACCTCATTAGACAATGAAACAAATCATATGAGCATAGTTCCTTGTCTTGTGTCAAGCTCATTAAAAAATGAAACAAGTTCCCCTGGAGAAAAGTTCCAAGTCGAGTCTTTGATTAGATCTCATAAAATTCCAGTTAAGTTTTTCACCTGATCTCGTAAAAGAACCTTCATTCAGTCCACCTGATAGCCATGAGCAGTCAAATTAGGTGAATGTAATGAATTTTTGGGGGCATGCACCTAGTGGTAAAGTTAAGTTTCCCTGTAGGTTGTGTGAAGGGAATCACCGCATTCACCTTTGTCCCTATCTAGACGAAGCCAAAAAGGTGTTGGATAACCGTCCTGCTTCATCACAGTGACTTGCATTTGGTTACAAGAGACTCCCTTTCATCATGCTATGGGCATGTAAACCAATCTCAAGCATAGTTATTCATTTCAAGCTTGTGTAAACATGAAATGGAATCCAAGCGTAGTTTCATATGGTTCAAGCTTGTGTAAAAATGAACCCATTTCCATTTTAACCCTTGTGATTATTATTCTATCAACCCCTTTTGTCAAATGAGCCTTGGTTGTTTTCATCCCATTGCCACCATCTCTTTGGTCGATCATACACTTTCACTTGGTTGTTTTACCCTTCTTGAGGAACAGTTTCAATGAGTGGTCTTATTAGCCAGCTTCTTCACATAAATCAACATGTTTTGAGAAGTTCCAACATCACTAGAACCGGTTTCTATCCTAGACAACATTCGTTCCTCAAAATGGAGTCCTGTTTAAGCTCTTTTCAAACACTCTAAATATGAAAATATTGTCGAGTTCTTGTCATTTCCAGCTCGTTAACGGATTGGAAACGATATCTCTCTTGTTTTATTTTATGCCTTTTCGAACCTGAGAGATTAATTTACAAAAAAGAACTTGTGGAGTTTTCTTTTTGTGCATTTTCAAACTCTCTAAACATGAAAAATATTGAGTTATCTTTGTCATTAAACTCATTAAAAACATCTGATAGCCATAAACTTGTCCATGTAGACAAGACCGTGTTTCACCTTTGCTAGACTCGCTAAAACATCAAATAGCGATGGATTTGGCTGAAGGGTGGAATTATACAACAAGCATATGTTATCCTCATCAAGCTTGATAAAAATAAAGAGGTATTGGTCAGTAATGACTGGGGAAAATGGAAAAAGGGGAAACCAGTTTATGGTAGCAGGTTGAACATGACACTTTCACTCCATCACCGTGACTATCTGAGTTTAGTTATTAGCTTGATGGTTATCACACTATTGATCTATCATACCATCGATAGCTTTGTTTTGGGTCAATCCTACCAATTCATTTTAGTGTCGCCGACATGTTCAAGAGAAGTCATTCAATTAAAATCCATATTTTGCGATAACACAAACCTTCATTTTCATGATCGCCATTCCTGAACTTTGTGTCGTAGTCAAATTCCATCTCTAAAAATCACTACTCTCATTTCGTGTTGTTGACGTGGGATACATCAAGGCCCTCCTGTGACAAGCCGCTTCTTGTCGACATCAACTCATTATCCAAGAAGTTGACATAGAAACACCCATTCAGTACCTTGAGGCTTGCATGCATCAATGGCAGGTTTCTCGCTTTCGGCAATAGGCATACATCAATGAACTTCGACCAAAAGACTTTGTATGGTGTTTGACATCAAATCATCCATTCACACCATGTAGAATGTACTACAATACCTTGACGATCATTATCATTATCAGTGATTTCTCTTGCATATGTTAACAACTTACGTCATCGGCTAGTAATCAAATGGTGTCTTCCCATGTTTGACTTCAAATCACATATTCAAATGGTTAGACACCTGCTTGAGTGAACAGTTGAATGAGATTGAAGACCCTAGATCTAGTTTTACCCATTTGGGCTATGATATGAGGACTACTAAATCATATGTACACTGGTTTTACATTGATAGTCGTTCCAATCATGGGTCTATACCTGTAGGCGACTGTTTATGTACATGTAATGAAATTTTATAAGCAGAGTATAGGTAAGCCTTCACTCAGCAATTCAAGTAAAATAAAATATCATGATATATGTATTCTAATTGATGCAGGTCGCCTTCTGATTCGATACCTCCTCATCACATCATAAAGCATTTCATTCGACATTGCCATTTTTCGATTTCATGCTTTAGGGGGCAGCTGTTACAGATCCATTTGGGCACATCAAATACCAACATTGAAATTAGTGATTTAGGACTCGTCATACCCTAAAATCAATTGTTTCATTCCCTAAACAAGTCAACCCTTTGAATGCCTCCTTCCTAGACAGTTTCATGACTTGAAGACATCCAAAAATTGCCACTAGAGGGACCAACATAGGTAAGCCAATACGAAGGTGCGTTGTAGAGCAGCTAAGTCCATTGCCAGGGTGCTCTGCAGAGCACTTAGGTTTCCTTTCACCTGTGTTGGGTGAGAATGAGTGAAATTCACATGGGGTTTGGGGATATTGTTATCTTGTGGAGTCATCTAGAAGTTTCCCTATTTTATCAACTCCTATGAGCTCGAAAATGGATGAGGAATGAGTTAAGGATCATCCTATCCTCTCATCCCTTCCTCCATGGAACTAATTCTAAGTATGGAAGGCCATTCAATGTCACCAGTAATGACAAAAAATCCTTCATATTCCTATAAATTTTCCACTCATCTAAGTGATTAGGGGCTGCATTATGTTGAATTGTAAGAAGATAATGCTATTATGAGACTTTACTTTGGAGCAAATGATGTGATGCCACAAGCTTGTCTTGGTTTTGATGTGATGTGGATGGGATCCAAGCTGGAGGAATGAATTTGGATTAGACACGGATGGTTGTAATTCCTTCTTTTGTCTAATAAAGTGTTTGAACCTTTTTCCATATAATGTGTTCTTTCATAATGCTTATATGTATGAATTGATTCTTATTTCTTTCATTTATATTCAATTGATCATATGCATTGATCGATTTTCATCTTCTATTGTGCTGACAGGGTACTCTTCAAGTAGATTATGTACGAGAAGGAGCCACGACATCGATAAAAGGGAGACGAGAAGAAAGCGCGACTACAGGTAGGCCTTCTATCTTCTCTTCTTATCTATTTCTTATAGGGAAATTCTAAAACACTTTAAATTGTTGTTCTAGGTGTAGCTAGTTATCTAATGAATTAGTATTTATCCGTAGATACTAAATTGTCCAAAACAACAACAACCACCACACTTGGATCTCACCACACTGAACTGTCCATGATTTTCCATTCATCAAACACTTTTGATAGCTGCACTAACTACTTGATTAATGCACAACTTATTAACTCTGATCCTTCCTCAATCAACTCTTCAATGTTGCTACTTCCATGCAATGGTGTTTGAAATACTTCTCTAGGATGTCTATACACAGGTGCACATCAACATGACTCTCCTTCTCCTCTATATAGAATAGGAAACCACTGCTTCACCTTGAAACCATCTTTTTTCTTTAAGTTGAACTTAACACAAATAATTAACAACAAAACAATTATGTGCTCAGTAACAACAGTGCCAAACTCAACACAGGAGCTACACCAATAAACTCAATCACAGTTATGACACAAATAGATCACCCAAAATTTTCTAAAGCAATGGCTTCATGAGATAGAAACCTCCAAGTGGCCTCTCTTCCTTTTCTCTTCCTTGCACCTCTTTGGAAAACTTTCAAAAAATAGTTCGCTTGCAATACAAATTCTTGTTTAGATTTCCACGATTCGATTGAAAGGAAGGAGAATTTAATACTCACCAATTAGGATTACCAACAAAGTAGCCTTGTACACTAGTAGAACTAACTGCAACAACTCCTCAATCACTCGACGTATATTCTACTCAAGGTCGTTTGTTAAGGCCATTCCTAACTGCTCCTCTGACTTCTCCTCAAAGCATTATCTGACCAACTATTCACCACACATTCACCATGCACAGGTATCAACTCACCTCACTAGTTGCTCGCTGCACTAGTACACCTTCGCGACTTCTCCTGCATCCATAGCCTAGTTAACACCACTTTATTTGCTCATTGAACACCACAACATGAAGGTCGCTCATCCAGGAATCCTTTCCTACATGTACGCTGCATGTTGTGTGACATAGATCAGTGTGACTCGACAATAGTATCAAATATGGCTTCATAATAGAGATATTCAAGATGCACACTTCTAAACAATGCTTTCTCAAGTACACAACAACTATGGCCTTTTCTCTTCAACTCTTCCAACAATTGACCTCTTCTATCAGCATACTCGACTTCCACATACACTCGAGAAGAAAATACGAGACTAACACTAGTGGAAACAATGATACTGTCACAATGGTCTTATCACAAAAAGAAAAACACAAAAAATATCTATATTGTTCAGAGGATTTACCTAGGCCTTGTCATGAGGGAATTAGGCACAGACTAGCTCTGCTACCAACTAAAATTTTCTAAATGCACCCAAAAATTCTATATTTATATAAAAAATGATACAATATAAATACATGAAACTATGTCTCGAGATAGCTAATCTACCTTGGACATACAATCTCTTGGTTGAGTGGCTCTCTCAACGACAAACCAATATACGAAGCTAACTAGTTGGAGAGAATATCTCAACCAACTAGGCCTCAACAAAATCCTAACTAGTAGGAATAGGCTCATTCTAGAATTGATGAGCACACCAAAAACGGGTACGAATTATATTTTCCTAGTTAACTTTTTAATTAGCCCAACCTCCATGGTCAATTATGAAAATGGGGTTACACAACTATTCTTTCTTCGAATCTTATGGAATTAACTTCTAATATTATCATTGTAATCAGTTGGTCAAGATCGTTTTGACACATACATTTTACTAAATCCTACTATTGGATCAAAATTTATCCCCATTTGAAGTTTTACCCACTAGATTGCGCCACCTCAGCAAGGTACTGCCATGTATAATCCACATGTTAAACAAATGGAACTACCGTGCCATCCATGATAGTCCACCACCTCTCATGGCTCCTATGTGGCATCCACGAAGAATTCCTCTAATCCTATCGGTGTTCTCCATGTGGAATTAATCTTATGGGGTCCACCAGCCTGACTAGAAAGTGCTTTTCAACTATTATCCCTTATAACCAATTCACCAAACCCAGTGGGCCTTCCCTATGCTTACATCATCTCGACCCCTTCTCCTTACAATCACTTGCAAGGTAAATAACCTGATGGGATATTCCTACACATACATCATCCCAGCCCTAACTTCTTCCAACAACCCACAAGGTAAAGAACTTGATCAGATTTCCCCATGCATATGTTATCTCAATCCAAACTCCTTATAATAACTCACATGGAAAGGAATCTGATGGTTTTTTTTGTTGTTTGAAGTAGGGGCTTCCTCCGAAGGAGAAAAAGAAGTTTATTGTTTAATTTCTATGTCTTCTGTGATGAATACACAAACTCATACATGAACCTCTTGATCTTCACGTAGTGATGCTCTTCAACGACCTATTTCCAACATGAGAAAAACATCCCTTAATCCTCGGTGAACCTTCGGAGAACCTTAGATGAGCCTCTCCTCTCACAAAATATTTAAAATAGAATAACAGAACATGAACTCATGCGGAACATTTTGAAAAAAATTATCATTTTTATTGATTTCAAAATATGAATTACAATGCTGGAAGATTTAGAGGAACTTCAATCAGAGATAGACTGCTTGGGAACTTACTAGATGCTACACCTTAAATTAAGGTGCACTCGAGAGGCTACTTGGACCTTTGCAAACCTTGTCTTTAAAATTTCTGAAACAAACACAGACTCAAACAAAATGAGTTAAACCACTTAAGGTTCTTACCAGGGTTTTTAGGTTGTGACAAGCAAAATTTTCAAACGTGACACTAAAAGAGAAATTCTTCCTTATGAAAGTAGATCAAACACAAACATTTGCAGATGCAAAAAAGGACGATTATCTCAAACTTCAAACAACAAGACTCTCACTCTTAGACTCTCAAACTCTGAATGTCCCAATGAGCCATAATTCTCTCATTTTGTAGGAAGAGAAGGGGACAAACATCAGACAATCGTACTGAGATTCTGTGATATGGATCAAATCACACCAAAAGACAATCGTACTGAGATTCTGAGATGTGGATCAAATCACAAGAAAAGTCAGAGAAGTGCTCTGAGTCTCAAAATATGATAATTTTTACAAAGTAGAGATTATTCCAAATCCTAAGGAAAAGATATTTACAGTGCGGAGATTTTTGTCATAAAATCCCATTAAAATCGGTCACTATCAAAGTCAAGTGACAAGACATTATTGTAAATTGTCGATAATTTTCAGGAGAAGCCCATGAGAACCCTTGGATTCTTTTAAGTTATGTTCCCAATGGATTTGTACCAGGGAAGCATCCATTATTATGATGGTATGATCCACTAGTCTCCCATTCTTTTATATAACTCCTTCAGACAATCACTGGTTTATCAAGGATAATCTGATGGTTTACTTTGGTTAAATGATGGTGTCCTCTCATGAAGTACCCTAACATGTGATCATTATTTATTTTTTTTTAGATCTGCAATAGTATTACAGGGAAGGTGAAAACACTCCATGCCATTACACTCCAGGAACAGTTGGCAATGAATTTGAAAGTCTCTTTCAAAGTACCTTCGACCCATCGTAGTATTATTTATCCCATAACATCTCCACCATTCATGTAACCAAGTTGGTTGTAACAATAACTGTGTAATGAAGACAGGTCCAAATTTTAATAATGTATAATGTATTTCTGAGTTTTCTTCTATGCATAGGAGATCCCACCAGAGATCTTTATAGCCCTAGAAATTATAGATAGTGTCAGGAAATACAAGGCTTGGATCATTTTGTGGCCACATTATTCTTGCAACATGTTCAGGATATCTGGTTCTCAGTATTGATAGTATAATATTTATGAAATGTTTTGGTTCTATTGCTTCCCTCATTCCATATCAGACTAATATCATGAAAGCATTCCCTTAATGCTTCATCTGCAAGATCATAATACATCATTGAATTCTTATACACTATATCATGTATCCAAGTGCTGGACTTACAGTAAATCTTTTCTTTTTTGTACAAGATGTTGTAAGTCATGATGAGGTTGTACATTTGCATCCATAATTTTGGTGCTTCTCAATTACCAAGTGGGTTTCCATTTTTCAGCATAGATTGGCCATGAGGTACTGTCTAGGATATTTCTAAGTTCCTCTTGTTGTGTTTTAGGGTCCCATTCAGTGACAATAACCATTAGATGGTTTTCTTTTTTAAGATACTCCCCACTAAAAAAAATCTAGTAGATAGTTTCTTTCTTCCTTTATATGCTTGACATCAGAATCAAAATTTTCAAACAAAGCTTTCCATCTGACAAACTTGGATTCTCTAAGATTTTTGATTTATTTTGTTAATACCTTCTTTAAATCAAAAGCATCAGTTCTGAGAAGAAACCTTTTATGTAGGATGCCGATGTCAAATTTTTCTATACACTTCCATGCAACTTTTACCTCTTTTTCAATTGTAGAATAGTTTTGTTCTGCTTGGTTCCATGTGCCTGAAGTAAACTGTATAACTTGTTATTCTCCATCTGTAGTTTGCTTGAGAATACCTCCCCATCCAATGTTACTCGCTAGATATTTTTTTGATCTTCGATTTAACAATTTTCTATCATGGGAGCATCCTTCATAGAAATTACTAATATAGTTCAAACATCCGAGGCATCTTTGCAATTGTTTTTTATCTGTGATCATATCTAGAAATTTATCAGCAAATTCAAGTGCATGCCTTTCTAATTTGATTTTTCCATCCTCAATATTATGTCCCAGGAATTTGATATTTTTCTCAAACAATTACATTTTCTTCTTGTTTAGTACAAGTCCACTTATCTTGACTACCTGTGTAAAAATTTGTACATGTTTTAAATGTTCTTCTACAGATTTAGAGAATATTAACACATCATCAATATATACAGTGAACCAATCAAAATATGGCTTGAAAACTTGGTCCATGACCTCTTGAAATTTGGATGGTGCATATTTTAAGCCAAAGGGCATAACATTCCACTTATAGTGACTAGCAAGAATGTTGAAGGCAATTTTTAATCTATCTTCTTCTTTTACCGCAACCTAACAAAACCCGAATTTCGTATCAAATTTGGAGAAAAAGTTAGCTCCTGTTACTCGGTTTATTAGGCTTCCTTTGTGGGGAAAAGGGTATGTGTCATCTTCTAGTATATAATTTAGAGTTTTGTAATTTATGACTAATATTGGACAACCTCTAATTCGTTCTGAGTGCTTATTTACAAAGAACCAATAGCAGTTCCATGGAATGTTAGATTCTCTGACCAATCCAATTTTTAAGAGATCTGAGATTTGTTTTTGGCACAAAGTTCTATACTCATTGTTAATAGGTATGGCTCAGCTCTTGCATGATTTTCCATCATATTCTTGTTTGAATGGCAATGAAACTCTGTGTTGCTTTCTATGCCAAAAAGCATTTGGGTTTTCAGAACAACAATCCTTTTCTAACTGCTCCCTGAGCTCTCAGATATTTTGTTGTGCCTTTGGGGATTGTAGATATTCTTTCATTTTGAGCAAACATTGCTTTAGAAATATTACCTTTTGAGGTATTACCAAGATGTCTCTGTCTGATTTGTAAAAAAGAATCTAGAAGTTTTTCTTTCATTTCTCCTTCTGCAAGCATGTTGATGCCTGACACAACTTTTGATTCATTGTAATCAATAATGTGTGCCATACACACTTTCTCTTTGTTTGGTCCCTTTTCTACTTCTTTTTACCAGATAAAGTCTAAGTCTATCTCAGAAAGGATGGAGTTGCACTCATCAGTATTTGTGCAATTGCACTATTGGATATTTACATGTTCTTCACTATGTTTAGACTCAGATAAACTCGAATCAATGATTATGATGAACTACAACAATTTTTCTTCATCAGGTGCACTTCTTCCTTGAAGTGGATTCTAGGTATTCTAGAGGCATATTCTTGTGTCTTTTTGCCTCTATTTGCCCTTGACTATATTCCTTGAGAAAATTGGTTTGTAGTATGTCCATTCTGTCCACATAACCAGAAGGTAATCATATTTTTTCTTTGAGACTTAAGATGGATATCTCTGGGCTCATAGTAATGCATTTTGGGAAATATTTTATATAATCATTTCTTGTGACTATTTGACTTACGAGGATGATTTTTAGCCAATTATTTATGACCTTTCTTTTGGACTTTTCTGTGTTTTCTTCTTTTCACAATTGAATCATCAATAATCAATCCATATTTACTACAAATGGATTTTCTATCGAGTAGTTTAGACATCTTTTGTATGGACTTATTGAATTTCATGCTAGTGCAAAGTCATACAAATGCTTTTGTTATGTTGCAATATGTCTATCCCCGTGTATATTTTTCAAAAGAAGTTTGGGGCACTTCTTGTTGTTGGATGTATTCAACAAATTTGGAAGCAAATGGTTCTAAATATAATTGTTTCCACAGGTCATTCTGACTTTATTATACTTCATAAATTCTTTGTGTCCAATATTTGCAGAAATCTTCATATTGGGACATTTTCTTACACTTGAGATTCATGAGGATCATCTCATGTTTATTTGCAATTTCTATTGTTGTTCCACACAAATGTTCTAGGATGAAGGAGGTTAACGCTCCAATCATATTATTTTTGGGGCCACCATTCTCATTATGGATAACATGTCTAGCTTCATCCATTACAAATTTTGCTTCCATTTGTGCAAGTAATTTAGGGGAAGATTCTACTTCCCACCATCTTCGTAGGGTACCTGTAAAGCACTGGATGAAAGTTTTGCATGATTCAATTTCAGATTTTCCTGTCATAGACATAAGCATATATTCAATGTACACCTAGTCAATCATTTACCTGATTTGAACAACACTCAAGCCATCAATATTCCATTCTTTATAAGATCTAGACTGAAAGATATGAGTTGTTGGCATCTTTCCCTTCCCATTGAGATCAAGAGATGGATATCTAGTGAATTGGCTAGACAGAGGTTCATAAATAGGAAAAATATGTTGCCCTGAGGATCCTGGCTCTTCTTTTTTGGTGTTGGTCAATGTGAAAAGAGAATTGCATTCATTAAAAGATTCTTTGGTGCGAGTGTGTTTCTTTGGTATTTCTTGAGGAAATAGAAATGGAAAATTTTCTACAAGTTTTGCGGCATGTTGAATGGGTACATGGTGACTAAAAAACATGGAGATAGGGATATCCTTATCTTTGGGAGATATTTAAAATTGCTCAAAATTTTCAGATAGTTTACCCATAAGAGTCTGAGTAGATTCAAACTCGTAATCTACCTTTCTCTCCATGCTTTCAATTTGTGTTGGTGATTCTCTAACAAAATCTTTTAATACAGAAACTGAAAAGTTGACATCAAAGAAAGTTTTATTCACACTATGTACAATGACTGATAATGAGCCAAAACATTCCTTTTGTTCATAAGTTTTTACCCTATTGATCTCTAGCCCTTTAATTGTTGTATTTGTCCATTTTATTTGTTCACTGGCCTTCTAGATCCTTCAATATATTCCTAATGCTAAATCATCTTTTAATACTAAAGGAATGGCCTTGGCTAAGTTGCTCGCATCTCCTAGCATGATTCCCTTACACGGAGTAATTGTGGTATTTGTTTCTAACTTGCTTCCATCACAAGCTGTCTGGAAATGTTTTTGTGCACATGAAGTTTCTGCATCTTCCATATGTACTTCTAGTTGTTCCTCTAATTTCTTCCAGACATAAAAAGAAATCCATGATTTTGTTTCTTCCATGTACTTTTTCCATTCCAAATAGAGAGCATATTTTTCATCAACAAGTGCGTTGAGACTAAATTATTTGGATTTAGGATGTGTATATATATCCCAATTTAGCATGTTCTTCATCTAGTCTCTATTAATCTTATGTTTGGGACACCTATTCATGACGGAGAAGAATTTGTACTTTTTTGGGGTTGATCACTTTTTGCGGTCTGGTGGAATACGATTTTGAAATCTTGAAGATGGAAATAGACTACCTAGTCTTTCAAGATATCCCAAGTCATATTTTGGCATCCCAGGTGGTCACATTTTGCTAAACATTTCAGTGAGATGGGGGTGTTCATTCTCTAGAGTGAGTAATTCATGCACCATTAGGACAGTGTCATGAGGAAATGGAATGTTAGAGCATTTTGGACTTGGACATAAATTTGTAGTAACAGTAGAAGGGGCCTCTCCAATCCTAGGATTATAATTTTTGTGGAGAACAAGATCTGTGAGAGATTGTAAGCAAACTCTTGTTTGGCATACAGGGCATTTTACTTCGAGAGTGGAAAAATGTAATAACTTAGTGAGTTCAAATAAATCAACATGTCAATAGATTACAAATGGAGTATTTATAGATGTGGAGGTAGATGACTAACATGAAATATGATCTGATTTTATATGATATTTTGTGGCTTGACAGGCTTCTTGTATTCTTTTTCAATCCAAAGTAGATCTTCTAGGGAAGGAAAAAGTAGCATTAGCTGATCCTTCTTGTATCTAAGAAGTCATGATACTTCGAACTTTGGGCCATTGAGGTAGATCTACTACCCAGTTTTGAGGAAAGCTGACATCTTCCCATTTAATGGTCTGGTGCTCAATTTGTTTATTGTGAGAATTAGTGATTACCAGGGAGCTGGATTTTGACTCTTGACTGGGTGTATGCAAAATGGCTGGATATAATGTCTTGGTGTGCCTGAAACACCCTCTAGTATGAACTGCAATGTTTGTCCTTTTTATTTTCATGTCAAAACCACTAGTTTTGATTTGCAATTGGAGGATGTCCTTAATGTGTGCATCATACACATATACTGAGAAATTTGGGTGGCAATCAAACCATACAAGATAATTTGGTAAAGGAGATACCATACCACTAATTAATGAATCAGTATATTTGTTATGCGTGAGATATCTAATAGTAGCCAACACATATGCATTAAGCCCTCCGTGGGTTAAATAATTTATGCCCACTCGGATACAACCAAGATGTAGATAAGAAGTACCATGTCTTCGAGCTTCATCCTGAAGCTTTTTAGGATCTAAAAGGGCAATGGTTTGAATGGATTCAACGTTTTATTGGATCGAAGATACACATTCCTTAATAGTGACTCTAATTATAGCTTTCAAATGAAACACAAATAAATCACCATAAACTTTTCATGGTCTTATGGAAGCGAGAGATCATGAGGCTCATGGATGATTTTCTATTAACTCTATTTTTGGAGAGTTAAGCATTGAAGATGGTGCACTATCAAATAGATTTTACATATCAAAATTATTTTCTTATGTTTCTTATTTCTGACGTTCTCTAAATGAAACAAATCTTCTTCCTGGTTCCATGATATATTTTGAGAGGGTTTAAAATATAAATACCTATATGAACTAGACGTTACTGGCTCTGATAACAATTTGAAGCAGGGGCTTCCTCTAAAGGAGAAAATGAAGCTCGCTATGAAATTTCTATGTCTTTTGTGATGAATACATGAACTCTTACATGAACCCATACACGAACCCCTGGATCTTCATGCAATAATTCTCTTTAATGACCTCTTTCCAACATGAGCAAAAGATGTGGTCTCATCTTTCTAAACATTTCAGTGAGATGGGTTCTCCAAAGTGGGTAATTCATGAATCATTAGTGTCATGAGGAAATGGAATGTCAGAAAATTTTGGATTTGGACATGAATTTATAGTAACAGTGGAATATGCCTCTCCAGTCCTAGGATTATGATTTTTGTGGAGAACAAGTTCTACGAGAGATTGTAAGAAAACTATTGTTTGGCAAACATGACATTTTACTTCGAGAGTGGAAAATTCTAATAAATAAGTGATTTCAAATAAATAAACACACGAGAAGCTTACAGATGGATTATTTACAGATGTGGAAGTAGATGGATGACATGAAATATGATCTGAGTTTATATGTTATTTTGTGGATTGACAGGCTTCTTGTATTCTTTTTTAATCCAAAGTAGATCTTCTAGGGAAGAACAAAGTAGCTTTAGCTGGTCCTCATTGTATCTGAGTAGTCGTGATACTTTGAACTTTAGGTGAGTAAGGTAGATCTACTGCCCACTTTTTAGGAATGCTGAGATCTTCCCATTTGATGGTCTGATGCTCAATTTTTTTATTGTGAGCGTTAGTGATTACCAGGGTGCTGGATTTTGACTCTTGACTCGATGTATGCAGAATGGTTAGATATAATGTCTTGTTGTGCCTGAAACACCCTCTAGTACGAACTGAGATGTTTTTCCTTTTTGTTTTCATTTCAAAAACACTAGTGTTGATTTGCAATTGGAGGATGTCCTTAATGTGTTCATCATACACATATACTATAAAATTTTGGTGGCAATCAAACCATACATGACAATTTGAAAAAGGAGCCATGATACCACCAATTAATGAATCAGTATACCTATTATGCGTGAGATATCAGATAGTAGCCAACACATATGTATTAGTTCCTCTGTGGGTTAAGGAATTTATGCCCACCTGGATGCAACAAAAATGTAGATAACATGTACCATGTCTTCGAGCTTCTTCCTAAAGATATTTAAGATCTAAAAGGGAAATGGTTTGAATGGGTTCAACAATTTCTTGGATCTGAGAGACATATTATTTAATAGTGACTCTAGTTATAAATTTCAAATGAAACATAGATAAATCTCCATAAACTTTTGATGGGCTTATGGAAGCGAGAGCCCATTTGGCTGATGGCTGGCTTTCTATTAACTCTATTTCTTCAAAGTTAATCATTGAAGATGACACACTATGAAATAGATTTTCCATATCAAAATTATTTTCTTTTGTTTCTTCTTTATGAATTTCTCTGAATGAAACAAATCTTCTTCCTGGTTCCATGTTATCTTTCGAGAGAGTTTAAAAGATAAATACCCATATGAACCACATGTTACTAGCTCTAATACCAATTTGAGCAGCAATAGAAATATCACAAAAATATTTACGGATAGTTTGTGATGGAAGCAAGTTAGAAACAAATACCACATTCCCTCCATACAAGGGAATCATGGTAGGAGAAGCTAGCAACTCAGCCAAGGCCATTCATTTAGTATTAAAAGATTATTCAATGCTAGGAATAGATGGAACAATATAGAAGGGAAATGATCAAATAAACTAGACAAATACAACAATTAAAGGGCTAGAGATGAAAAAATTGAGCAACTTGTAATATCTCCTAAAGACAAGGATATCTCTACCTCCATGTTTTTTAGCCACCATGTACCCATTCAGCATGCCACAAAAAATGTAGAAAGGTTTCCATTTCAATTTCCTCAAGAAAAGCCAAAGAAGCACGCTAGCACCGAAGATTATTTTAGTGAATCCTATTCTCTTTTCACAGGGACCATGACCAAAGAAGAAGAGCCAGGATCCTCAGGAAAACATCTTTTGCCTATATACAAACCTCTGTCTAGCCAATTCACTAGATATTGAGATCCTAATCTCAATGGCAAGGGAAAGATGCCATAAACTCATACCTTTCAGTCTGGATCTTATAAAGAATGGAATAATGATGGCTTGATTGCTAGTTAAATTAGCAAATGATTAACCAGATGTACAATGAATATAAGCTTATGTGTATGAGAGGAAAATCTGAAGATGAATCCTGCAAAAATCTAATCCAATGCTTTACAAGTAACCTACTGAGATGGTTGGAAGTAGAAACTTCCACTAAATTACTTGCAAAAATGGAAACATAATTTGTTAAGGAGGAAGTTGGAGATGTTATCCACAATGAAAATGGTTACCCTCAATATAATATGTTTGGAGCATTAACCTCATTCATCCTAGAAAATTGTTGTGGAGAAACAATAGAAAATGCAAATAAACATGAGTTGATTCTCATGAATCTCAATTGTAAGAAAATGTCTCAATATGAATATTTCCATAGAGATTGGACACAAAGAATTTACAAAGTAAAATAAAGTCAAAATGACCTGTGGAAACAAGTATATTTAGCAGCACTACCCTCAAAATTGGTTAAATACATCCAACAACAAGAAGTGTTTCAAACTTCTTTTAAAAACTATACATGGGAAGAGATATATTGCAAAATAAAAAAATCCTTGGTAGGACTTTGCACCAGCATGAAAGTCAATAAGTCCTCAGGAAAGATATCCACACTACCTGACAGCAAATCCATCAACAGTAAATATGGATTGATTATGATGATCCAATTTTGAAAGGAATAGAACACAGAAAAGCCCAGAAGAAAGGTCATAAATAGTCGACTAAAATTCCTCCTCATAAGTCAAATATGCACAAGAAAGGATCATATAAAATAGTGCCCAGAACACACTACTATGACCCCAAATATATCCATCTTAAATATCAACTAAAAAAATGATTACTTGTTGGTTATGTGGATAGACTGGACATACTACAGACAAATGTCCTCAAGAAAGAGAGTCAAGGGAAATTAGAGGCAAAAAGACACAAGAATATGGCACTAGAAGACCTAGAATCCACTTCAAGGAAGAAGTACACCCAGTGAAGAAAAATTGTTGCAGTTCATCATAATCATGTAATTCGAGTTTATCTGAGTATGAATATAGTGAATAATAGGTGCATATCCGACAGTGAAACTACACAGATACTGATGAGTGCAACTACATCCCTTCTGAGATAGACTTGGAATTTAGGTCAGAAATAGAAATAGAAAAGGCACCATCCAAAGAGAAAGTGTGTATGGCACACACTATTGATGATGATGAATCAAAAGTTTCGGCAGACATCAAGATGCTTGCAGAAGGAGAAATGAAAGAAAAACTTCTACAAACGTTTTTACAAATCAAACACAGAGATCTTGGTAATACCTCAACAGGTAATATTTATAAATCATTGTTTGTTGACGCTTCTTATGAGAAAAACACAAAATATTTTCAAGGAAACCAACAACATACAAAACTAAGGTCATTGAATCTAGGAGAAGTCATACATGAGATTCATCTTTTAAAAAAGGAAATAGTTGAGCTAAAAGAAAAAATCTCTTAGATAGAAAAGGGCAAATGGCAAGAACTAGCAGAAGATCCTAATGTCAATATTTTTGAAGATATGTAAAATAGTGGCATAGGGTTTAGAAATATGAAGATCATGACCATTCAGTATCAGCAGCACCATGTACTATTAAATGTTAATATAGAAGGAGAAAACTTCACTCTCAGAACATTAATAGATTCGGGTGTAGACATAAATGTTTTAAACAAAAAAGTGATCCGAGAAAAATACTAGACACTTGGATATAGGCAAGTTGCTGGGGTAGGTACATAGGATTTTCAATATGAAGTCTCCAATGCAACTCTTTGTTTTCCAAAATATTGTATGAAAATGAAGTTTGCAGTCTGAAATTTTCCAATTGACTGTATTTTAGGCAATATTTTTCTTGCTGATGTTGAACCACATGGATTGACCATATCACAAGATGGAAAAGATGGTTATTTTATATTTGTCCCTAATAATAAACGTATATTACCAACCATCACATTTCCTTTTATTTCAACACCAAGAATATCCACCATGGTCTAGACTATGAAAGAAGTTAATCTGACAGAAAGAAAATTGGGAGAATTAAAAGACTACAAGTCCTCTCTTAGAATAAAAGAACATCTACAGTCCCCAAAGATACAACAAAAAATATCAGAGCTCAGAGATCCATTAGAAAAGGATTGTTCTTCAGAAAACACAAATGATTTCTGGTATAGAAAGCAACACAGATTTCATCGTCGCTCAAATAAGAATATGATGGAAAATCATGCAAGAGCCAATCCATACCTATGAACAATGAGTACAAAACTCTGTGCCAAAAAGAAATATCATATCTCTTAAAAATAAGATTGATCACTGAATCTAGTAGTCTTTGGAACTACTATGGATTTTATGTAAATAAACACACATAATGGATTAGAGGTGTTCCCTGATTAGTCATAAATTACAAACCTCTAAATTTTGTACTAATAGATAATAAATATCCTTTTCCCTACAAAGGAAGCATAATAAGCCGAATGGCAGGAGCTAAAGTTTTCTCCAAATTTGATATGAAATATCGGTTTTGGCCGGTTGCGATAAAAGAAGAAGATAGATTCAAAACTGCCTTCAGCGTTCCCACTGGTCATTATGAGTGGAATGTTATGCCCTTTGGCCTAAAACATGCACCATCCAAATTTCAAAAAGACATGCACCAAGTTTTCAAGACATACATTTATTGGCTCATTGTATATATTGATGATATGTTAATCTTCTCCAAATATGTACAAGAACATTTCAAACATGTAAAAATTTTTACAAAGGTAGTCAAGAGTAGTGGGATCATACTAAGCAAGAATAAAATGGAATTGTTTCAAACAAAGATCAAACTCCTAGGACATACTATTGAGGATGGTGAAATCGCATTACAAAAGAATGCACTTGAATTTGCTGATAAATTTCTAGATATGATCACAGATAAAAGATAATTGTAGAGATTCCCAGGTTGTTTGAACTACGACAACAATTTCTATGGAGAATGTGCCCATGATAGAAAATTGTTAAATGAAAGATTGAAAAAAGATCCAGTGCCTTGGACTTCAAAACATACCAATGCCATCAAGAAAAATAAAATCTAAGGTAAAAAATTTACCTATTCTCTTCCTTGCAGATGAGGATATGCGAAAATTTTTAGAAAATCACACCAACAACATTAGATGGGGAAGTTTCTGAAGCAAACTAAAGAAGGAGAATAACAATTTATACAGTTTGTTTTAGGCACATGGAAGTAAGTAGAACAAAACTATTCTACACTTGAAAAAGAGGTAAAAGTTGCATGGAATTGTATAGACAAATTTGACATCAACCTCATACATAAAAGGTTTCTTCTCAGGACTGATGCTTCTACTTTAAATAAAGTGTTAACAAAAGACATCAAAAAGCATGGAGAATCCAAGTTTGTCAGATGGCAAGCTTTACTTGCAAATTTTTATTTTGATGTTGAGCATATAAAGGGAGAAAGAAACTGTCTACCAGATTTATTGAGTTGGGAGCATATTAAAAAAGAAAATCATCTAATGGTTATTGTCACTAAATGGGACCCTAAAACACAACAAGAAGAACTTAGAAATATCCCAAAAAACACCTCATGGCCAATCTATGCTCAAAAATGGAAACCCACTTGGCAATTAAGAAACACCAAAGTTATAGACACAAATCTACAGCCTCATCATGACTTATAGAACCTTGTACTAGAAAGAAAGATTTACCCTAATTCCAACACTTTGAAACATGATATGATCTATAAGAATTCAATGATGTATTCTAATATTGCAGATGAAGCATTAAGGGAAAGTTTTCATGATATGACTCTGATATGGAATGACGGAAGCAATAGAAACAAAACATTTCATAAGTATTATACTATCAATAGAACTAGATATCCTAAACATCCTGCAATAATAATGTGCCCAGAAAAGGATCTGAGCCTTGTATTTCGTGACACTATCTATAATTTCCAGGGCTATAAAGATCTCTAGTGAGATCTCTTATGTAGAGAAGAAAGATCAGAAATAAATTTGTAATCTACAAAAATAATTTAAATATAATACAATAATGTTTTAATAATTAAATATACACCCCAAATTTTATTATCAAATTTTAGAAAATAAATGGTTGGATCTTTATTTTATGCGTGACTTCATATTTCAATTCTTTAAAGAAAATAAATTCATATATATATTATATAATATATATATATATATTATATATATATATATTATATATATAGTATTATATATATATATATATATATATATATATATATATATATGACTAATTCTATTAATGTAACAAAAATGGTACAAGGAGGCACCGGCCTCTACAGAGCAAGCCTCAAATTATGCCATGTTGAACAAAAAAATAACTGAAAGAGACTGCCCACATAGGGGAAACCGGTCCAAAACTAGAAGTGTTTGCTACCGACACAAGGGTAACAGCCTGTAATGCCAGGGTGGAATAGTTTTTTGAGCGAACATCAAAATCAACAACATTTACATAATAGAAACAATAATAGACCCATAATGTTGGGAGCCGAGATCCCAAAACTTGAAAAACTTTGACTAGCTAGGTGTCATTAGTAGGAGAAGGTTCTTCCATTATCAGACACCTGTATGCCTCCATGTCATCTTCTGCATCATGTTTATCTCTCGGAGTTGCTTCCATGGTCTTGAAGCGTCCTGGATTAGTGCGTCCCTGAGCTTTGCCTGTGCAGTCTTTAGCTGCTTCATTGCTTCTATGTGTCGTTGAGCTGCTTCTAGGGTCTTTTTTTTTTGCTGGTGGTGGTCTACTCCTGGATATTGCGAGTTGGGACTTCAGAGCTTTTCGGCTCCTCTCTAAAAGCCACCGAAATGGTTACTATTATGCATGGATGTTCCAATGTGTAGCAAAATTTTAATTGGGCAGAATGACTAGGTTGCAGAGACGAGACAGAGGCAACAGGACACTAGGGAGAAATTTCAACACGTCGAGGACCTGCAACCTGAGCTCGCCCCTGACCACTGCGGGTGGCTGGATAATATCCTGTGAAATGAACCGTCGAAGGGGAGGAAAAGTCAGAAGGGGATGAGTCAAAGAGGTACAAGGAGGAGGGGTGAATTGCTCTTCCTTTGGTACTACCCCTTCTGCAATGCATCCTATGATGTAGACAAGGCATGCTCACCTATTCAAGATTGAGTGGACGAGGATGAGGAAGAGCAGTGTCAGGGATTGAATGGTCAATGGGAGCAGGAGGACCTGTAATCCACAATTCAAAACCAAGATTAAAGGACGAAGAGTCAGTCTGAAGGCAACAAAGAAGACTCTGCGAGAAGTGGGCACCATCCACCATCTTAATACAGCACAGAATTTAGCAGCGTCTCCTTGTTGTCATGCACGAGCTCGGCTGTACAAAGACAGGGAGACAATTGCAGTTCAAAGGAGTCAAAACAGGGGGAAAGCAGTTCGAAGAAGCCATCTTAAGAACCAAATTAATGCATCCTCGGTCCGTGTAGTGCATTAAAATTCCATTAATGTCAGTGGTGATCTTCTAGGTGGAAGTGTAGGTGGTCAAGTGGGTGCACCACTTGCCAACGCAAATTCGCTGCATAATATCAACGCTCTTAAACACCTGCATCTGAGAATAAAATAATATATATTAATAATAATAATTAATTATATTATTATAATATTCTTATTTGATTTAAAAAAACAATAAACTAATGATTAAAATATTATATGGTATTTAATGTTTACTCTATAAATATCTAAACATATAATTAAAAGTTTATTTTGAAATATTTTTTTTTTTTGAAATATTGGTTTTGTTTTTTATATTGGAAGATATGATAGCAACATCTAACTAAATGAGGAGAGCAATGACATTACCACAATTTAACTTTGGTTTGAACTCTAGTTTCAACAAGTGCTGCATGCAGCCGGTAGTCCCTGCCGCCGTAAGAGTGACAATATTTCTTGAATTGTAAAGCACCTCTAAACACACACCAAAAATAAAAATGATTGAGTTCAAAGTTTCTTTTGGATATTTCAATTTTTGTTTTTAATATGGTTAAAACCGATTTTAACCCTATTTTTATGAGTTTTTTTTTGGACCCTTGCCGATTTAATCCATTAATGCAACATTGATAGAAATGAGTGACAATATTTCTTGAATTGTAAAGCACCTCTAAACACACACCAAAAATAAAAATGATTGAGTTCAAAGTTTCTTTTGGATATTTAGATTTTTATTTTTAACATGGTTAAAACCAAATTTATCCCTATTTTTATGAGTTTTTATTTTTTTATTTTTGGACCCTTACCAATTTAATCCATTAACACAACATTGATAGAAATGAGTGACAATATTTCTTGAATTGTAAAGCACCTCTAAACAAACCAAAAATAAAAATGATTGAGTTCAAAGTTTCTTTTGGATATTTAAATTTTTGTTTCTAATATGTTCATTTATCCCTATTTTTATAAGTTTTTTTTTGGGACCTTCGTGGATTTAATCCATTACTGTTAGAAATGAGTGACCACAATATTTCTTGAATTGTAAAGCACCTCTAAACACACACCAAAAATAAAAATAATTGATTTCAATTCAAAGTTTCCTTTCGATGTTTAATTTTTTGGTTTTAATATGGTTAATAGGAATGTTAGAGAAACGTAAGTTAAGTTTAGGAGTGCCTATAGCAAAGAAAGCATCATAACCGCAATCATATTCTTCATTGATTTAAAAGGGTTAAATGGTTGAATTGAGAAGTTATCAAAGATGGGCCTTGTGGCCAACAAAGTCATAAGTCATTGTTGGATGTTTAATTTTTTGTTTTTAATATGGTTAATAGGAATGTTAGGGAAACGTAAGTTAAGTTTAGGAGTGCCTATAGCAAAGAAAGCATCATAACCGCAATCATATTCTTCATTGATTTAAAAGGGTTAAATGGTTGAAGTTATCAAAGATGGGCCTTGTGGCCAACAAAGTCATAATTCATTGTTGTGACACTGGACAACAAAGTCATACGTCATTGTGGTGACACTACACAAGAATATCTGCAAGAAAGTAGGTTTTAACATTCCATAAACAATCTTTTTAGGTCACCCCATTTCTTACAACCGAAGAATTTCAATATATATAACGTGGTCAGAAAACACGCAAAATTTTTAATATATACAAGGAGATTCCACCATCATGTGCTTTTGAATCTATGGACATTACACCATCAGGTAATCCTGAATATATGGATTATGGGCAAGCATTCTCAACTGCACAACCTTTGCACAATTCCCGACACATTTGAGGTTGCTTATCACCTTCAGATACTTCTGTTTCTTTACAGAACATTTGAGGTTGCGTGTCACCTTCAGATGCTTATGTTTCTGTACAGACTATTCCATGTATAATAAACTTTACATCATTCTGTACAGAATATTCCATGTCTAATAAACTTTACATCATTCACATGGATGACATATATTGAAGTAACAGCTTACCCTTAAATACATGAACAGTGTACTTTGAGAAAAGCATAATGAAATTATTCCCAAACTTGGAAAACCAAGTTCAATCTTCAAGCCACTCCAAACTAAAGATCTCTTGAACCTAATCAATGGTGAGGTTATGAAGGGTAGATGCTTTGATGTACAACCATGCTTCACGCTGCCTGTCACTATCAGATATGACTACACGTTTTAAAGATCTTGGTATTACTATAGGGATTTCATTGAATACTGAACACTCCCTCATGTCCAAAGATTCTAACTTTGATAGCTGATAAAATTCAGTGGGAAGGTCCTGCAAACTTCTGCAATGTGAAATATCTAAATATTCTAGTTGCCCTGGTTTGAAAATGGAAGATGGCAGCCTCGACAGGCTTGGACAGGCAAACAATCTTAGCACCCGAAGTGACTTTAACCATCCCATATCATGAGGTAAGTTTTGGATAAAATGACAATTAGTAACGGACAACCTCTGAAGGGAAGTTAAATTGCATAGTTTGACTGGCAATTCCCCCAAATCACTGCAGTGATCGAAATTAATTTCCATAATGTTTGGAAAGTTAAAGGGCTCAAGTTCCATATCCATTAGAGTGTTATTCCCAAGGCCCTCACATAAGCACACGGACAACTTTTCCAACTTCTCACAGGACCTACAGTTCTCATACAAAGGAGAAGTAATAATCACCTTATGAAGAAACAGAGACCTAATTTGAATAGTTGAAGAAAATCTTGGCAGCCCACTAATATTTGCACGCATGGAACTGTAATTGTATACTATAAGAACTTTCAG
The DNA here is from genome assembly GCA_000404065.3 of Pinus taeda. Taxonomy (NCBI): domain Eukaryota; kingdom Viridiplantae; phylum Streptophyta; class Pinopsida; order Pinales; family Pinaceae; genus Pinus; species Pinus taeda. The sequence goes on along the minus strand of APFE030465148.1, from coordinate 158,506 downwards.
TTTTGGCGTCCTATTTAAAAATGTTGGAAGACAGTATTGATTTGCGGAAGAGAATAAAGCCAAAGCTTCCACCTCAGGAAAATCAATTTGACTCCAATCTTGTTCTTGCATTGCACCTACAAGGGTCCCAAAAAGATAAAAATCAATGTATGATGATGATCAAAATGCTTATCAAACACCTTAGTAAACTTGGAAAATTAGTAAATTGAATTCATAATTATTCAATGTTTCATATGGAAAGGGAAAGAAAGCAGGTTTCATGAGCAGACATACCTCTGTAAATTGAAACAAACTGAGTGCGAGATGCCTGATCTTTGAGAGTAGTTAACCATTCTGTGGGAATTTTATCCTCTTTGGAAGGCATGAAGAGCCTCTTAGGAGTGATAATGTTATCCTGGCTTGCCAGGTACAAGGCTAAATCCCGCATTACATCATGTTGAGAAAAGCATAGCTCAGCAGCACAGCTGAAATTGATGGCCCCACTCCTAACCATTAAAACCTTGGGTTAACCAAACCAATCATGGTATCTCAAAAGCCCCCTTTTATCTCTAGTTTGATACTAACATATACATTTATCTTACTCTCCTGATTCTCTTTCTAAAAATAAATCTTGTACACAATTTAGATTATAAACTTAGATTATGTTTATAAGCCTCAAGTTTTCTGGGATGTTCATGATTTATCGAAGATGCCAAAGCCCGAAAGCAGAATAATTAATGTTAAGAAGCATACATGAAGAGGCCAAAGCAATAATCAAAACAAATTCATACGCAGCAGTTGAAGTAAACAGGTTCCATAGTACATACCCTGGATAGCCCGTGAGATTCAGGAGATTTCGACTTGCAAGTTCTAGCAAGACGTCCAAAGCATCTGTCCATTCCATCTGGCGAACATATACCCAAATGTCTAATAATGTTTCCACGTTGAACTTTCTACCTTTGGGAAAAGCCCCCAAATCCAAAAAGCATTGTTTATGTTTACCATCAAGCACATCTATACTCGTTTCCAAGCGTTTAAGACTCTCCTTGTGATATTCTGATGTAGATTCTGATTTTGAAAGTTTTCTCTGAGCATTGCTCCAAATTAGCCTAGGCTTACCGCACAATGAGCTTCCAATGACCTTCAGGGAAAGTGGTAAGCCCTTACACTCTACTGCAACCTATAACTATAATGTTAGTTAAACTGTGCTAGTTGTCTGCATAAATCATGACTCTAAAACACTTGTTGGAGCTACATTAAAGGCATTTATCTTTAGGTCGTAAATTTGGGTATTGATTGCAAGATTGGCATTTAGATAAAAGATGAGTAAGATGGAGAAAACGTCAAGGCATATGAGATAATGGAGAGTATGTATAATTCATACCTCTCTAACTAGAACCTCATTTTCTGTTGTCGGAATTGATGTCTCATCAAAGGCCCAGAAGCAAAAAAGAGACAGGGCATTAGCATCCTCCAACAGAGGCATCTTATACAAACGAGTACTACCTGTAATTCTAATGGTGGAATCTTGTCTGGTTGTGATAATTGTCTTGTATCCTTTTGCTTCAAACAACAGGTACGTCATCCAAAACCACCAAAGTCGACCGATATATTCTTAACCTAAGTTTTTTCTGCAATTGGTCATGTGCGTCCTCTATGCTCTGGAATTCAGGCACTCGGCCGCCAATTATCTTCTCCCACATCGTCTCTAAGAGGCCTTTTACAATTGGATTAGATCGTTTCACTGGAACGAGAACTATATTGTTGAAAGAAGCTGAAAATTGGAAAGAGAATAAACATTACAAACTAAGGCCATGACAACATAATATGGATGTCTGGATAACAGATTTAGGAAGATTGGAAATGTGGTTACCTTTGACTAGGTTATCTTTGCAAAGGGCTGATGCCAGGGTGCTTTTGCCGCTCCCACCCATCCCTGTTATTCCAAGGCGATCAACGTCATCCTGCAATAGAATTTGTTTGGCGGCATTGATACAAGTCTCTAACCCAGCTACAAAATCTGACATATCCGGGACTTCCTGGAAGGTGGAGCTGGGTATGCAAACATCTGTCCTGCATGCAGGACACTCAGAACATGTACCAACTAAAATTTACAAAGCGAAATTAGCCATTCAAACTTTGGTCTAGAATTCACAAAGCGAAACAAGCCATCCAAACTTTGGTTAAATTGTTTTTTTGGATTTGGAAATTCAACAACCCGGCAATAAGACCTCCAATATAAAACTTTGGATAAAAAGTAAGAAACATCAAGGCTCTAAAATAAAACTTTGAATAAAAGCTAAAAACATCAATTAAATACTCTGGTCAACCCAAATTAATAGGGAGTCAACAGCGGATTGAACGTTAATATTCCCAGCAGGGACTAATAATTGTCTCAAGCTCGTAAAACTCCCAAAAAAATGGAGGTTTCAATATAAATTCATCATTACAATTCTCTACAACAACTCGTCCGTTGGGGTTTATAATTTTGATAATCAATTGGGGATTTCCACATTGCTTTTATATTATAGAGATCTTATTGAATAAAAGAGGCTTATATGATAAAAGTATTATTGCTTTAAAATCTTATGTACCAACCATGATTCCATTGTAGAAACTTCGTTTTATCTGAGGCGTGCATATATGCAAAAATTGTTTTATATTATTAATCTTTCACCAAATCACTTTGGAGATTATGAGATTATTAATTTAAGAGATTAATATTTACAATCCCCTTTTAAAGGAATATTGATATTATATGTTAAACCTGCAATGAAACTTTTTAAAAGAATATTGATAGTATATTGATTGTGATTTATTGTATCTAAATAATGTAAATATTTAGAAAGAAAAAAAGGATAACTATTAAAAAAATTCAGAATCGGGTTGAGATTTTCCACATTGCTTTTATATTATAGAGATCTGATTGAATAAGAGAGGTTGTATGACAAAACTATTATAACTTCAAAAACTTATGTGCAAACCATGATTCTATTGTAGAAAGTTCATTTTATTTGAGAATTTCATATATGCAAAAATTGGTTTATATTATTAATCTTTCACCAGATCACTTCAGAGATTGTGAGATTAATCATTAATTTAACAAATTCATATTTACAGTCATTTATTAGAGAAATATTGATATTAATTTAAGAGATTCATATTTACAATCACTTTCTAAAGGAATATTGATATTATAGGGGAAACTTGCCATGTAAATTTTTAAAAGAATAATGGTAAATTTCTAAAGCAATATTGATAGTATATTGATTGTGATATATTCATTTAAATAATGTCATTGTTTCTTGGAAGGAAATGAATTTTTTTTTTTTTAAATAGTAATAATAAAATGTTAAAAATAGTATTTTAGATTTTATGTTCAAATTATTTATAAATGAACATAAAAAGTAATCAAAATAAATGAATATGGTAACTATATAATTAGTCTAATGAGGTTTTAATCTTTATTAATATCTAATATATTATTAATTTATTAACATAATATTAATATATATAGCAGAAATCAATATTAATAAAAATATTAAATTCATATTATAATTATTATTAAGATATATTAACCACATTTACTAATGTAGTTGTACATGTGATTGATATATGTTGTATACCATTTTTTTTTCCTTTTGCAATTCAATTGTTTTCTTATTCAAATAATGATGAGTTGACCCAACCTTCCAACCTTGTAACATACTCGTCATTGAAAAGACAATGCCAAAGAATTAAGGCTAACATACTACCATAATTGTCCTTGATATCTCTGAAAGTATCACACTCCAAAATGAAATTCTTTTCTGATTTCACTACCCCATAAGTGCAAAAGGTACACACTCATTTTTGCCATGCTTCTTTAGGTCTCTTCCACCATCTCGTTTCATACTAAAGTTGATGTGAGTTAGTTCTTAATTGAGCAATAAGAATCTTTTATCTCCATGGTATGTTGGCTCCAATGTACTCTTTTTGTTGGAGATCACAAGTGGGGTTGAATTCCTGAACATCAGTACTTCTTCTTTCTACCCAACTCTTTCCCCATATATGCTTATGGAACTTCTCCATAACAAAATTCCTTAAGTCCTTCATATTTGTGGGACATGCATTGAGGTAACTATTCCAGTTTTGCATCCATTTGTTGTTTTGTCTCATCCATGATTTATTTCTTGCATTCATGACTTCCTTGAAGAAAACTTCCGGCCATCTATCTACTCTCATTTGCTCAATTCTTTTTAGGTACCTTATAAGGCACACCATAGTAATTGCTTCGATGGAAGCTACTCCTTTTTCACTCAATATTATCTCATAAGGAACCAAACTTTTTATTTTGAACTTGCTCATGATGAAGCATTTTTTGATTTTCAATTTGTTTCCATTTTGAAATAGGGATGTTGCTAGTCCACAGTTCACATTCATATAATATCACTGAAAAACTACGAGTCCAAAAATCACTTTAATCCTTTTCCAATCTCATAAATTTACCTCTCTACATCTGTTTTGAAGTGCATATAATGCTTTCCACCCTCCTAAAATTATCTTCTTTTCTCAATCCTCCAAATTAAGCTTGTTGTTGAAATTGATCCTGAGGTACTTGTATACATTTACTGCTTGAAGGGTGTTTCCTTCAAAGAAGAATGTATGTTGTCTTTGCTTCCTTTTATTAGAGAAATTCATTATTTTGGTTTTACTAGTATTGACTTGCATCCCCCCTGCTTTACGAAAATGCTCAAGGTCATATAGGTGCATCTGCAATCCATGGATTGACTTAGTAATCAATACAATATCATTAGCATATAAAAAAAGCTTTATCACAAACTCCCTCAACTCAATACCATCCACACCTTGCAAATTTAGCCACTCTTCCAATTTGTCAATATATAAACCAAAAAGGGTAGGGGATAAAAGGCAACCTTGCTTGACTCCAATGTCACTCCTTAAACTTTCTAAAATGCCTGCTGAAGTTCTAATTTTAACTTTCACCTCTTAATAAAGTCTATGGCCAACAATTCTATATTGCAAAGGAATTTTAAGTTCCTCCATTCTACGCCATAACTTATATCTAGGGACCATGTCAAATGCCTTTTTCAAGTAAAAAAAAATAGAAAAAATGCTTCTTCTTTGTCCCCCCAAGCTTTTTCAATAACGTGTCTCAGTGTGATACCATGATCTATTGTAAAATGTTTTAGCCTAAAACCCATTTTACCTTTTAGCCTCTTTTCTTTTACTTTTGCCCACTTACTGATTCTATTTTTTACTATGTCACTGAAAATCTTTACAAACAAAGGAATGATCATGATGGTTCTATAGTTGGAAGGATTATTAATGTCTCCACTTTTGAAAAGAGGTAATGCTAGACTAGTTGTCCAACTCTTGCGAATGATTGTCGAATGATGTTGTTGAATACTTCCATGACATGTGGTGCGAGAATATTCATTCCCCACTTTATAGATTTTGTGTAATGACCAAACAATTTATGTGAATAAATCTTTTGTTGTTACCATTGTAGGTAAAATATGGAACAAAGATTATTGTTTTTCTTGAAAATGTTTAGAATATTATTAATTCAAAAGTTGAATATGGATTGAGTAATTACATACAGTAACTTGCTATGAGGAAGTTATTCTCTTTTCTTTCTAGGTTAAAAAAAAACAGTTGCCAGCAAGTAAGGGGAAAACCCTAACTGCTTTTCCTCTTCCCATAGAAAAAGGGAGAAAGGAATAAGACCCGGGTTGTTAAGGAAGAGACAGGGAAAAGAAAGGCACTAAAGGAGAAAAGAGACAGTGCTAAGTCTGGTGAGGACCAGATAGCACAGGCACAAGTGGTGCATTATATTTGCCGGAGGCAGTGGTCTGGCAAATGAGCTTGGGGGGAGATTCGGTCTGGTTGACTAATCTCGTGGTTGGGAGGAGAACAAGCAACAGATCAATTCTCTCCATTCTGGAGAAGCACAAAAGACTGTAATCGTGGTAGTATAGGTAAGTACAGCTATAGTTTTCATATTTCTGAGAAACTTCTATATTCCTTAGAGATATCATCTAGGCTGTAAATTAAGAAGCAGAGTATTCTGACAAATAGTTCCAGCATATCTGAAAGAGAACAATTATATTCTGTCCGGAATGAAGAAATTAAATTAGATTCAAATGACTTAGATCATTTAATTAAACCCGAATAGAGGACTGTCTGGGTTAGGTTGGTTTCAGCATTCGTTCAAATTCCGAAACCCCTTAGAAACCCGCACAGAATATTGAAGGGGAATAGTAAGTCTCCATGTTAAAGAAAGAAGAAAGGAGCCATCAAATTCATAACTGTAACGAAATAAATAAATAAAGAAAATGATAACAGACGAACCAAGCAGAACAATAATAAATAATGACAAGATTTGTGGAATCTGTGTGTGAATGATTCTCCACACAGTAACCGAACCAACAGAGGCTTTACACAGTGAAATAAGTAATACTCTCTTCTCTGCGACACTGAAAAGACAACGTAACTATGTAACAATGTTATAGTAATCCATAGCAACCGATAAGTCTATTTATAAACCCTAGTTAAAGGGTCAAGATTTACTCAAATATAAAACCAACGGAAGCTCAATGAGGTTCGTAAACATTTAGGGAATACTTCGAGAAGGTTCTGGATAAACAGTATATGGAAACCATGTAAATGCTAGAGTTAAATTATCTATAAAAGAGAAATTCGCGAACATATAGACTATATATATATTCTATAGTGAAACCCATAGAAGCTGCAATAACAGGCATTTATTAAATGAATCAATCAAACGAGACCATTAACATATGAATAGAAACGATAAAATGTAACCTCTGTTCCCGAGCGCCGAGGACAATAAGGGTAGCAACCGGATAATATATGCATATGCAATGGCAGTTCAAATACATCCAACTTCCAGTGTAAAATCATGCAATAAATAATAGATAATCGAACCCTTGCTGGGACTCGACAAAATCGTTAAGGTAAACTGAAGTCTCAGAGTTTATACATAAAAGGAAGAACTCAGAAACCCAAATATCCGCTTGGAGCTGAGCTATATATAGTATTGAACCACCAAATAGATAAATATTCATAAATATATTAAAATGTTTCTAAAAAGGCGCAACCGGGCTGAGTTAAAAACCCAGCGGTTCACCAAGTAAGTTTCCTATACAAGTACCAGAGAGAAATCAATTAACCAGGAGCTTAAACATCAAATAAATACAACTATTGTGTAACAATAAAAGATTAGGATTCCTACTTAAGCACGAACGCATCACAACAACCCTTTGAGGACTCATAAGGGCAGAGTCATGGCATCGAACTATGGAAGGCTTCCTTAGCCAGGAAGGACCATAACGATTCATGCTTCCAATAGAAAACTGTAAAACCACATGACAGGAAAAGATAAAAATTAAATCTCGCTTCCGGCACTGTCTTATTCATCTAGATTCTTTGCCAGGAGTCACAGTTCTTACCTGTAGAATAGTTCTTTCTGGAGTATGGTGCTGTAGTCCCCTGCCGCCACGTAGATCACCGAACCCTGTTCAAACAACTGATACGAATGAGAAAATAATTCCGAAAGTAGATTTAACAGAGCATTGAAAATTATATTACCAATTACAGTGAAACGAAGATGGGTTACCTGATAAAATGAGTTGGGCTCAGGGCAGGACGCCGGGAATCCACATCGTCTTTAGGCACAAAAAGGCATAACCAAATCTTAATACCGAAACCTGTGGCAGACGTCTGGGGACTGATCACCATAATTGAATGCAGAACAGCAGATCCCTCGAAAGATAACCCTCCTTCTATCAAATAAGCTTCATAAACCCTAAAACGTTGCCTGTATAGTTGGCAAGCGATCCCATCACCGTTCGATTGAGGGATTGAATCTCCATCGTTAATCAAATCAGTAATCCCGAGGAGATCGAGTCCTTTCCTGCAGTAATAAATCCTGCTACCTACACCCGAGATCAATATCCGGATCGGAGGTGGAATGAATCGAGACAGGATCTGTTAGGAGTACGTTGTCAGCGTAATCGTGCTATATATGATTGACTCATACGCTGAGGGTGTCGAGTGTTTTTTAAAAAAATAATGTACATATTAATTCCGCCATGGCCAATGGTTTGGTAGGTGTATTAACATATATACACATTAAATTCCGCTATGGGCGATGGGTTCAATTATCGTACCCATCCATAATATGTAAAATCAAATAAAAAAAATTTTACTGGTGTTATATTTATTTACTTTGGATTACTCGGTTGTGACATTTTGCTTGAAGTTCAACCAAGTCCTTTGCCTTCCCTTTTTTCAACTTTTTAACTCCTCCTTCCACCTCTTGTAATGTGAAAATCTTTGTAGTTGTGTTGATCCTAGGAGGAGGCTCATTCTCTAATTCTTTTTCATAAAGTTGTCTTGCATAATCAACTCACTAATTGGTTGTAACATTATTTTCAGTTTTCTTCTTCCTTAGTTGAATTTCATGCCAAAAAAACTTTGGGCTATTCTTGCCTAGATATATAAACTCGTCTTTATAAATGATGGAAAATGAAATCTTAAGCCTATATCAACCACATTTACTAATATAATTGTGTTACTCTATATTATAAATAAATATAATTGATTCGCATAATTATATAAATATAACTTATTTATATATTATTATATATTTTTTAAATTTTTTAAAAATATATATTGATATTTTTTTAAATAATTATGAAAACAAAAAAATATTTATAATAATATATTTTATTTTTTTCAATTTATTTATATGGAAAAAAACAACATTAAAACTACTTGCATTTGCATGCCCATTCCAAATAAAAATGTTGAAACCTTGTCAATAATCCGGATTTCCTGCATTTCATTAATTTAATGGAGAAAACGTAATAATAAATAAAGTTATAATAACAATGGATCAAATTACAAAATTCAATGAGATTAGATCCATAAACCTCACGCACCATAATGAAAAAATAAAGGCAACCAAATCTTCCTAAAATATTTCATATCCTCTCAAAGTATTTTAATTAAATAATATTAACGTCATTCAATCAAGGGGCACTAGCCTATTTACTTGATTTGGTTGTGGACATGGACATTTGGTCACATGAACCATGATTTTTTTAATCTCAGTTTTCAAATTTGTATTATTTTTTTTTTCCTGAGAATTTAACATTTTAGTAAATCCTATTTATTTTGAGAATTAATTATTGTTTATTGTGATGAGAAATTTTAGTATCAATTTGAAAAACTTGACAATTTTTTTAAAAAATTGAGATTATATAGCTTACTTTATTTATTAGTTTGGTAATGACAATGATTCAAATATAATTCATATGCTATATTGAGTTTATATTTTAGATAAAATCTTTTATTTTAGGGCATTGTTAGTATTTTGGAGCTATACAAATATCTATTTAGCACATTTTTAGATTTTCATAGCTACATCATATGTCGTATGTTTGGATATATTTACATGCTCAGATATTTTTCTATTTTATTTATTAGTTATGTTTTTCAATAAATTTGATGTGTTTGTTGCAATATTATTGTTATGCACTATCTATTTGTCATATATTTAAACTTTCATAGCTACATCATATATCACATGCTTTGATATTTTTACATGGTTGGATATTTTTATACTTCATTTATTTAGTTATATTTGTCAACAAATTTGATGTGGTTTCCATAATATTATCTTTATACATTACCGTGCCTTCTCTTATCCTCATCACATTCCTATCTCTTCTCTCTTTTTCTTATTGATATGGATAGTATTCAAGCATAGAAAATTTTAGAGAAGGTAAAGATTATATATATATATATATATGTGTGTGTGTGTGTATAAGAAATAAAATCCATAATATTATCTTTATGCACTACCGTGTCTTTTCCTATCCCCATCACATTCTTATTTTTCACTCATTTTCTTATTAATATGGAAAGCATAGAAAATATTAGCGAAGGTAATGATTACCTATATATAATAAAATCTATGGAAGGCTAATTTAAGATGCATGTATTGTAAATATTATAAGGGTATAAAATCATAAATAAAGAAGGTATTAATCTTATGTGATGATTTTCAATAGCTAATTCTCAAAAGGAAACTTGGACAAAATCACTTCCAATTGCATTGAAAGCTTAAATTCATATAAGGACATAAACTCATAAAGAAGCAATGTACAAAACTTACATGATGATTTTCTATGGATAATATTCAAAAAGCCATATTTGTATCAATATTTATGTTTTTAACATCATGATAGATATATGATTTAAAGCATGGAAATTGGGAAAGATCACTAATATGACCTTTGGTCTTCTAAATGTGACCATCTTTAGAAAATTATCTAAAAAATACTACTCATCAATGGGATTGATTTTATTTACAACTAGTGGCCAACATTTGTGCTACATACATAACATAGATCTTTACACTTATTCCTTTTCTCTAACTTGGATGGATGTGAATATTGACTATCCTGGCCAGAGCTATCGATGAAAACAAAATTATGAAGAAACATTCCGTTGTAAAGAATTTAGGGTATGGTGTAAATCACCCAACATTGTATGTATAGAAATGATTCAAAGCATCGATTTTAATTGCATCTCTTTTTAATCACATAAATATTTTCATGTGATATTTTTAATTTGATTTCCTCACAATTTGGTATTTTGCAAGTCATTTTCCTCACAATTTGGATCTATTAATTTGGATCTATTAATTGATGAATCAATTGTACCATGAGTTTGGCATTAACAAGGTTATCATTGTTATCCAAAAATGCATTTTTGTTATCAATGATTTGTTTAAAATATGCAAAGAATCCTAAAAACAAAAAAGTCTTTTTGAATGTAAACTCATGATCAAAGTCTATCTTAATTCTATATTTTATAGCTCAATTACATCTTGAACTATAATTTCTAAATGAATGGTGGAATGCAAAAATGAGGAATGCTATCATTAATAAATTGCCTTCTTCATGTGATCAATATTTCTCTAAATAATGGACATTTATTTGTAATAATTACAAGTGTTGCTACTTACAACTTTGTTTGTGTCAAAGATAATAACTAGTCTTGCCATTGTAGAAGTTGTTGCATCACTTCTTTGATAAAAGTATTTTTTGAATATCATGGATGTGCTTACAAATTCACCATTTTATCTGCTAGCATAGTGATGCCTCATAACCAATGTATCCCCATTACAAGTTTGGATTTCTTTATTACACTTAGTTTCATGTAACAAGTAATACAACTCTCTTTATCGACCTCTTTAGATCCCAATGATGATGAGAGGTTACAAGTTAAAAGCCATCTATAGTGAGGAAGAAATCAAATCATAGTGTTGCATGACAAGACACGACAAATGGGGCATCAACTATATTGAGAACCATCAAGTTGGAAATGGAAAAAAATGAAAAGTGATTCCTCCATAACAAGGAAAAGGAAATTTTTAAGCCAATTTACAAACGGTCCTTCACTTCATCAGCATATAACATTTAATTATTACCTCAACAACTCCAACCCAAACTCTTATACTCACTTTCCTTTCTATAAATTCTTCCTTCTTCTTGATAATAAGTTATAATTAAATACTTCTTGTGATAAGTTGTTTCAAAAGAACATCTTCTTTTTTATTAGGAAATAATCCAATACAAGTATCTCAATCCAATACTAATTGCATAACTTATCGTCTTCATTGAATTGACCACCAAAATCTCATGCGCTTTAAGTTCTTATTCATATTCCTAGCATATCAAGCCAATACTAATTATTCACCTTATTTATTGAATTGAAGAAACCACTGAAAATTCATGTGCTCTAAATTCTTATTCATATTCCTTTCTTCTTTTTGGGATTTAGCTTTTTTGAAAAAATAATGTTACAAAATATTTGTTTATGTGTGTGTGTGTGTGTGCTTGTGTGTGTCTAAACCATGGATCTAGCAAGAGACAAGAGGGATCATATCCATTGAAGTGTAAACTTTCTATAAACTAGAAATATTCAGTAAGAGGTTTGTGCATGACAGATTTGATCCCTCTAGAAGATGATTAGAGATGTGTTTCAAGATTATCATAGGTTTGCTTACTTAAAAGGTCAAAAATTTTTGTAGTGTGGCAAATATTTTAGAAATTAAATAAAATGGGAGAATAAGATGGATAATAGAAGAGAAAATGCATTTCATATTCAATACTCTTAATGTTACAAAATGTGACAAACTCTTTTATTCCATGGTGTTTTGGGAATTAGCCAATACCCAGTCTCACTATAAATTTCATGACAATTTGTTATTATTTTAGCAATGCTTATTTTATTCCTAATATTAGCCGAGATAGAGATATTTTCATTTTCAATATTGAGGTTGATCACATTGTTATAATATCTTCTTTTTACTTCTAGCTCTTTATTACCCCACAATTTATCCTTAAATTTTGATGTCATAATATTTTTAATAATATCCTTATTTTGAAAAATGAACTATACCATTTTTATTTTCAATATTGAAGTTGATCACCTTGTTATAATATCTTACCCCACAATTTATCCTTAAATTTTAATCTCATAATATTTTTAATAATATTCTTATTTTACAAAATTAACTATATCCTCTAGTTGTCTAAAGAAGACAAGGCATCCTTATGTCATTAATACCACTAAGGTATTTTAATATAACTTTTCACTTTTAAAATTTGAATGGCTTTAGTTTTGTCATTATTAATTTATACTTATTTTGGAGTCAAATTCATAAAAAATTCTTAATTATTTTGGAGAAAAAATCATAAAAAAAATTCTAATTATTTCTCAAGATCATAATTAGTAAAAAAACAATATCATTGGAAAAAAGTTATACCTATATAAATAACTTAAAATCTTGGGAAAAAAAAAAAAACAAAACGACGACTGCCACAAATACATGAACACGTGTATACGTAGATTCGTCTGTACCTGTTTATTACACACATATGATAAACAAATTTTATATTTTTCTATCAGAACTCGTACGATTTTCGACCAAACTGAAATAGTTGTGGCGACCATAAACTTTATGGTCGGAGAGCTGGTTGTTCACACCGGGCACTCTACCATTGGCACACCTTTCCTTTCAGAGTACATATTAGAAGGATGGAGAACTGGTTATGCGGCATTTCCATAACCAAAATATAACCAAAATTTTCATAACTTTCGGAACAACCTTTTATTTTAACATTCATAATAATAAAACGCTACCATAAAAATGTTGATCATTTCCAGTGGCGCTGTTTTCGCACAGAAGAAAGCGTCCTTCAGCTCCTGTTGACCAGCGTGCTTAAAGCGTCCATTCAGTTCGTCAGTGGACCTCAGACCTCCGCTGCTGGAAGTCCAGAGGAGACTGTCATCTATTTCTGCAACTCTACGGATAGCTATCGGTTCATCTTGTGCCAAGCGATAATAAGACTTTACAGTCAGACTGGAAATTGAATATCGTTGTTAGCCTTTTTGGTGTCCACGCTGCAACAGGTCACAAGGTCATTGCGGGATTGTTCGCGAGTGGGAACACTTTGCCAAAACTTTTTAGGGGTGGAGCGGGTTTGCCTATAAAGTGTGTGTAATTAATTCTTTATTAGATGTTGGCCAAAACCTGTGCCGTTTGTCTTACGTTTAGGATACACAATTTTCATAGTTCATTTCTTTTCCCATTTTTGTCAAATTCTTGGCTAGAAGATCCCTATATTTCATGGTCAGGGGAAGATAGTTGTCTCCTCCCTCGCAACTAGAATTCATACTGGACTCGCCCCCCTTTGGGAGTGATGTGTCTCTTTTTTCGAAAGGAAGAAATTAAACCTAACAATAGACATTAAAGAGTGTGGCATTGTAAAGGATTCTATTTTTTTTTTGTTGCAGGGCTTAAAAGTAGAGCTAGGGGAAGGGGACCTTTTCTGCGACTAAATCCATGTTTTTCAAGGATGTCTTTATGCCTAACTCTAGCTCTTTGCCGGTCAAAGATCTTTCAGGCCCAGGTTTTGTGGTTGAACATTCTAAAGACACACCATGCCTTAGAAGTAACATGTTGACACCAATTTTAAGGTTATTGAATTCCAAGAAAAGACAATCGTATTCATTTCAATGGATTCCTACCCTCATAATCTACCGTTAAAGACTGGACACAAAATTTGGAGATGATGTTCTGTTCAATTTTTTTTGGTGGTGGTCTTCAAACATTTCCAGGAAATGCAGAAAATCCTTGACCAAGGTCCATGGTTTTCGGGGTGTACCAGTCTTTCAGTGAAGCTGTGGTTCCTGGGCTTTAATCCTCTTACTATTTTAGAGATTTCTACTTAGTTTGGGTAAGGTTGCCCAACTTCATCATTCACTTTACCCATTCGAAGCTTTTATCGCTGGCCTTCATCCTCCTCTTCAATACAGAAATGGGTTCAATCTTATAAACATGCATTTCCTTGGTTTCATTTCAGTTTAACGTGGTCGGAATCAGCACATACAATATTTGACGTTGACTCGACAGGGCCTTTTGACTTTGACGTGATGAAACCAATCGTAGTGACATAATATTTGCAATGGGCTTACAGGACCTTTGATTTGAAGAAATCAAACGCGGGGGCCCTTCTGATCGAACTTAAAGTCCATTCTGTGTTTGGTCTATCAGACGCGTATTCTAGTCAGTCGCCTTCTATCTCACCTCTGCATAGAAGGCGAGTCGGCAGAGGACATGTTTAATTAAACTCTTGAGAATAGCATGGAAAAGTTCATTAATAAAAGCATTCGTGGTGGAGATTTCTTGAATTAATTGGAAATCTCTCTGAGTAATTGATATATTATCATCTGTTGCAAATCTGGTGTATATACGTTCTCTCTTTTCTTTCTTAACTTTTCTGAGCAACCCTTAATAAAACTTCTGGACCAACGCTTTTAATACATAAAGAGAGTGCCGCTACCATTTATGTTGACATTTTTTTTCTTTTTATCTTATGAGAATAAGATTTGATGGTATAGATGGAATAGTTCAGTACCCTAATCGTGGTATTTCCAATTACTAGAATAGAATTTATAATCGGGAGAGCCCGTAAGCTCAGAATACCAGGTAATCCATCTTGTGGAGTAACCCTTTTTATACATGGAAAAGGGCCACTTCCATTCTATAGAGTAGATATGTAAATATAAAAATTAATATAAATATAAATATATATAAATATGTAGATATGTAAATATATAAAATTAATCAAATCCAGACCGAGAGGATGGAGTCGTCGCTATCCGGATTCTGATAGTTGATTCAGGTAATTAGGAGGAGAACTACAAAGTCAGCCATCAACTTAACTTTGTGAGTAAGCCATCTGATCATAAAAATCTACAGACTAGATAAACTCAATATAATAGAAACAGAATAAACTCTAGGCAAAAAGAAATGCAAAGCTGTCGGTAAATGAATCATGACATAAGTTATACGCACCCTGAAATAACTAACTGAGGAATTAAAGTTCACCAGAAGTCCATCCTATCTGAAACATAATACAACCAAGTTCCGGAGACAGTCGAATTTCTCTATGACCTCAACTAAAGATTGTAAGATGGTTTTATGTCATGTTTAATAACCTGAAACAATATATTATATGCAAAAGAAATGAATGATGCCATTTTCATCTGATGATGTCATTTTTATTTTATTTTTATATTGCTGATTTTTTATGCAGTTGATTTTTCAGATATGACATTCAAAATTTGTTCAAATGGGTTAATAGTTTCTTGAAAATAAAATTTAGATGGAGGGAAAAATAAAGCTACTCAATTAAATTATGGTATTTTTTACCCATTCGAAATATTATATAAATATTAATATTAATTTCAAAATGGTATATATTTAAAAATATTAATATTGGTATACTTAATTATATATATTAATTAATCACATATTAACAATATAATTAGACAATTTAAATAGATTTTGAAGAGAACTAAAACACTTATTAAATTAATATAATTAAGTATTTTTTAGATTTGGCTTGGGTGAGGAGGATAAAAAATCCTTCCGATAACCATCTAAACCTAACCCAGTTGATTGAAAACATATAACGAAAAGTAATATTTGTATGTATTTAAAATAATTTGAAAATTATAAATAAATATAAAAAATTATATAATAATAAATTTAAAATAATATTTTAAAAATTAAATGATTAAATTAAATAAATATTTATTACCATTTATTAATTGATTAATAAATTAATATATGTATGGTTTTATCAAATAACAATTTAGAATATATATATATGATTTCATCCCATAACAATTTGGAAAACCTTGTTTTAAAAAATTAATAAAATTTTCTATTCTTGCATTTCTCTTAAAATAAAATTTCCTAGTTGAATAAACAAGCCCAAAAAATAGTCTTCATCTTGTGGAAAGACTAATAATGGAGACACTAAAAATAAACTAACAATTCCATATGATCTCGATATGCCGCCATTTGTAGTTTTATAATAAGAATTAAGTTTAAAATGTTTATTGAATGATCTCAAATATTTTTATCTATTAGTTATGTTTTCAACAAATTTGTTGTGTTTCACACAATATTGTATTTAACACTATTTATTTGGCATATATTTAGATTTTCATAGTTACATCATATGTTGAATCGGTTTCACATTTTTGGATATTTTTATGTTTTATATGTTAGTTAAATTTTTTAATAAAATTCATGTGTTTACCATAATATTGTCATTATAGACTACCATGTCTTCTCTTATCCTCATAACATTCCTATCTCTTCACTCTTTTTCTTATTAAGCATAGCAAATCTTAAAGAAGGTAAAGTAATATTTTTATATATATATATATATAATATAATCTAAAAAGTGTTAATTTAAGATGCATGTATTGTATAAATTATTATAAGGTATACAATCATAAAAAAATAAGGTATTAAGCTTACGTGATGATTTTAAATAGCTAATTCTCAAAAGAAACTTGAACAAAATCACTTGCAATTGCATTGAAAGTTTAAATTCATATGAAGACATACTTACACGATGATTTTCTATAGATAATACTCAAAAACCAATATTTGTATCAATATTTATGTTTCTAACATCATGATAGATGTAGGATTTAAAGCCTGGAAATTGTGAAAGATCACTAATATGACCTTTGGTCTTTTAAACATAATTATCTTTAGAAAATTATTTAAAAATACTACTCATCAATGGGATTGATTTTATTTATAACAAGTGGCCAACATTTGTGCTACATACATAACATAGATCTTTACACTTATTTCTTTTCTCTAACTTGAATGGATGTGAATATTGACTATCCCTACTGGAAGCATCGATGACAACAAAAGTATGAAGAAACATTCCGTAGTAAAGAATTTAAGGCATGGTTTCAATAGCCCAACATTCTATGTATAAAAAACATTCAATGCATCAATTTTAATCGCATCTCTTTTTAATCAATAAATATTTTCATGTGATATTTTTAAGTTGATTTCCACACAATTTGGCTCTATTAATTGATTAATCAATTGTACCATGAGTTTGACCTTAACAAGGTTATCATTGTTATCCAAAAATGCATTTTTGTTATCAATGATTTGTTTAAAATATGCAAACAATCCAAAAAACAAAAAAGACTTTATGGAATCAAAACTCATGATCAAAATCTATCTCAATTCTATAAGTATGTCTTCATAACAATATTTTATAGCTCAATTACATCTTGAACTACAATTTTTAAATGAATGGTGGAATGCAAACATGAGAAATTTTATCATTAAGAAATTTCCTTCTTCGTGTCATCTATGTTTCTCTGAATAATGGATCCTTATTTGTAATAGAAGTAATTAGAAGTGTTGCTACCTTCAATCACAAAGATAATAACTAGTCTTGACATTGTAGAAGTTGTTGCATCACTTCTTTGATAAATTTACTTTTTGAATATCATGGATATGCTTACAAATTCACCAATTCATCTTCTAGCATAGATGTGCCTCAAAACCAATATATCCCCATTAAAAGTTTGGATTTATTTAGTACAGTTAGTTTCATGTAACAATTAATACAACTCTTTTTATCAACCTCTTGAGATCCAAATGAAGATGAGAAGTTACAAGATAAAATCCATCTATAGTGAGGAAGAAAGAAAAGTATAGTGTTGCATGGCTAGACACAACAATGAGGCATCAACTATATGGACAACCATGAAATTGGAAATAGAAGAAAATGAAAAGTAATTTCTCAATAACAAAGCAAAAGAAATATCTGAGCCAAATTACATAAAATACTTTACTTCATCGGCATATAACATTTAGTTATTACCTCAAAATCTCCAACCCAAACTCTTATACTCACTTTCCTTTCTATAAATGTTTCCTTCTTCTGGATAATAGGATGTAATTAAATTCTTTTTATGATAAGCTGTTTCAAAAAAACATATTCTTTTTATTAGGAAATAATCTAATACAAATATCTCAATCCAATACTAATTACATAACTTATCATCTTCGTTGAATGGACCACTAAAAGCTCATGTGCTTTAAAGTTTTATTCGTATTCCCTAGTATTTCAATCCAATACTAAGTATTCACCTTATTTAATGAATTGAAGAAACTGCTGAAAATTCGTGTGCTCTCAATTCTTATTCATATTCCTTTTTTCTTTTGGGGACTTAGTTTTTTAAAAAAAATAATGTTACAAAATGTCTCTTGATATATAGATATAAATCTATCTAAACTATGGATCTAGCAAGAGCCAAGAGGGATCATATCTCTTGAAGTGTAAACTTTTTTTGAAATCGAAATGTTGAGTAAAAATTTTGCACACGATAGATTTGATCCATCTGGAAGCTGGCTAGAGATGTGTTTCAAGATTATGATAGTGTTTCTTACTTAAAAGGTAAAAAATGTGAGTATAATATGGCTAATCTAAGAGAAAGTGCATTTCATATTAAATCCTCTTAATGTTACAAAAGGTGACAAACTCTTTTATTCCATGTTGTTTTGGGAATTATCCAATGCCTAGTTTCACTATAAATTTCATGGCAATTTGTTCTTATTTTAGCAATCTTTATTTTCTCCATAGTATTAGCCAAGATAGAGATATTTTTATTTTCAATATTGAGGGTGATCACCTTGTTATAATATCTTCCTTTTTGTTTTACCTCTAGCTCTTTATTACACCACAATTTATTCTTAAATTTTGATGTAATAATATTTTTAATAGAATCATTATTTTGCAAAATGAACTACATCCCCTAGTTGTCTGACAAAGACAAGGCATCCTTATGTCATCCTCAATTGTTCTATAGATGGGGTTTTTGGCTATATTTAGAAGCAATTTTAGGAATCTACTTGGCTCCCATGTCTTTAGCTTCTTCTTTTACATACGATACCTACACGTAACCATGCTTTCAAAGAGGGAAAGGGTCCCTATAATCAAAAGTATAGAATAGCTAGTATTTCTTTTAATCTTGAGATTGTAAATTATAAACTTCTTTTGGATCTATTAGATCTTAATCCATGTATCTCTAGAGATATTGTAACCCAAAGTCTCATATCCATATAAAATAACTAGAGTGACGAGAGTCTCAAATAATTTTTCTTCCAATCCCATATCCAAAGGTTTGCTAATTTACTGTTCTTTTCAAGGCCCTAAAAAGATTTTCACGCTCCATTTATCATTTTTTCAATACTATAATTTCAAATTCAGCTTGTTATAGATATTAATTCCAAATGAATCCCATATTCAAAGGTTTGCTAATTTACAATGCTTTTCAAGCCCATAAAAAGATTTTCAAGCTCCATTTATCATTTTTTCAATACTATAATTTCAAATTGAGCTTGTTATAGATATTGGTTCCAAAATATTTGTATGAAGGAATTTCATCTACCAGTAATTGTTATCATATAGGAAAGTATCATATGTGATCTTTATGTGAATAATTATTGTGAATTTAATTTGAGAAAAAAATGGATTTGAAATTCACCATGTTTTTTCCCAGAAACAAGATTTTCCAATTTCTTTTCTCTCAAAAAAAATTATTAACCCAAATTTTATATCGTAAAATTATTTTAGCTAGGCTAAAATTCTATAAATTATATAAAATAAATTTAAATTTAAATGATTTTACAAAAATATCACGAGAGATTTTCTAGTTCGAGATTAATATGATTAAAGTAATTTTGATATAAATTTTGACTTTTAAAATTTATATTGCTTTAGTTTTGTCATTATTAATTTATACTTATTTTGGAGCCAAAATCGTACAAAATTTTTATTTACTTTCCATTCTGTGTTTGGCCCATCAGACATGCATTCTATAAAGTTGATGTTTGATTTCGCGGCTGTTCGTTCGTCCCTGAATTCATGGCCAGTGAATTCGTCAAAGGACGGTTATGAATGACGTATATATACACCTCTATTTCCCCTTTCTAGTCACTCGCCTTCTGTCTCACCTCTGCATCACTTTGTATTTCGCGTATATCGTCCACTCCTTCGAAGCCGAGGATCTTATTCAAATTCTAACATTGCGGCCACTGTGGTGTACGGCTCCATAATATGCGTTTTGCTAATCTCTGCGCGCTTTCCAACGGCGCTCTCCAGGCCTAAGTTTCTCGACGAAGTCACGGCTAACTCCAAAATTAGGGACACCACGAATACCAATAAAATATCTGTAGCCTATATCAAAGAAGCCGATAAAACGCCCGCCATTGATATTAGTCTGTTGAATGATAAGCTTCCAAAGAGTGGTTATACTCCCTCGGCTCCTTCAGCCTGCCATAACATGGTGATAGACACCGTTGGCGCTGCACGTTATAGCTGCTGACGCAGATTAAGCCGATAAATTAACCCATTGTTATTCACTTCACATCTCCGGAACTGTGACATGAGATTAGGAAAAGAGGTAGTCATTAATTAGCTACGCAATCCATTCTCAAGATGCGATCAAAGATAGTTGCAATCATACCCGATGTAATTCAGTATTACTCTACATGCCCACTAACTTTGTGTGTTTGTTGATCTATTTGTATTAATCGATAAATATGAAATTTACATGAAAGATTGTTGTTTTTCACACAAAGCACTCTCCATAAGCTGAGGCCCACGTTGAATCTGAGAAACAATTTGTGTAGTTAACTCTGTTGTTTATGAATAATCTCGCTATCCGTTTAAAGGAATTTATGCGGATGTTTTATGGGCCATTCCCCAAAGGACATGTTTAATTGAATTCTTGAGAATAGCATGGAAAAGTTCATTAATAAAAGCATTCGTGGTGGAAATTTCTTCAATTAATTGAAAATCTCTGTGAGTGTGATATATTGTCATCTGTTGCAAATCTGGTGTATATACGTTCTCTCTTTTCTTTCTTAACTTTTCTGAGCAACCCTTAATAAAACTTTTGGACCAACGCTTTTAATCAGAGTTACACGGGTACCGTTCCCAGCATTGGAGAGCACGTACCTGAAGCAATGCTCCAAAACAGCCGGGAGCTTCAATGGGTAACGCTGCTTTAAATGGTATTTCGGAGTTTTTCGGGAGCTTCACTGCAATAGATTTTAAGCAATGCTCCAAAATCACCGGGAGTTTCAATGGGTAACCCTGTTTTAAATGGTATTTTGGAGTTTTTTCGGGAGCTTCACTGCAATAGATTTTTGAAGTTTTGGGAGCTTTAATGCAATGAATAAGTGCAAACTTAGGTGTATTTGACATTGCCAGCTTGGGTGCTGTTTAAAATGATGTAACTTTGGAAAGGGAAGGGTATGTCGCTGGGTCTCCAACTAAGAGAAACAACTTGGTTATGGAAAGTCTTTCTATCCAAATGAAAAAGAGGCATCTGGCCAATCCTGATATTTGTCATTAGAAAGCTATTCGTTCTCCTCATATATTGTGATGGCGGATGGATATAAAAGAATTTAAAAAGATTGTTGGCCATTGGCAAAACCATCATTATAGTGTGAGCTGAATGGACAAAGGATGAAATACTAAAGAAAAAATAGTTGAAATTATGAAATGTATAAATATATGAAAAAAACAATGTTTAAGTTAATTTTCATATTTATTTAAGTATAAATTATATATTAACTTGGAAATTTATAATTTTATTATACAAACTCTTTTTAAAATAACATTGGATTTAAACTCTATTGTTTTACTTTTTCTTAATTACTATTAATATATATTTTAAC